>JASANA010006485.1:0-89257 GCA_030248095.1 Ptycholaimellus sp. GST1_10
CGGAGCGGCCCGAAGGGCCGCTCCGCGGTCTATAGAGGTTACTCAACTTTTGTCCTCATATATATGTATGTATGTATATATTTCTGGAAATGCTGGTCCTCACCGAATTCTCAACGGATTGGGACAAACTTTTTTTTTCCTGAAAGGTAATGCTATTTTAGGAAGATCTGGAGGGGTGGAACCGGAATCTGAGCATTTGAAACATTACTTTTTTGGGTAGAAAGGCTTGAAAATTGCAATATACCATTTTTGCGCTGTAGCTCCTGTAATCTTGAGAATTGCACGGAAGACTTGAGTTTTTTTGTTCACAAGTCGTATATAGCGATTCCAAATCTGTGCTTACTTTTGAAAATGGTTGAGAAACCACAGACTTACTTTCTTGAGTGACAAACTTTCATGCGCGGCAATGTCATCAATGATCAGTAACATCTGAACGGCTAAAAATTGCACAAAAGACTTGAGTTTTTCTGTTCACAAGTTGTATATAGCGATTCCAAATCTGTGCTTACTTTTGAAAATGGTTGAGAAACCACAGACTTACTTTCTTGAGTGACAAACTTTCACGCACGGTAATGTCATCAAAAATCAGTAACATCTGAACGGCTAAGAATTGAACAGAGGACTTGAGTTTTTTTGTTCACAAGTTGTATATAGCGATTCCAAATCTGTACTTACTTTCGAAAATGGTTGAGAAACCACAGACTTACCCTCTTGAGTGACAAACTTTCACACATGGTAATGACATCAATAATCAGTAACAGCTGAACGGCTAAGAATTGAATAGAGGACTTTGGTTTTTTGATTCACAATTCATACATAACGATTCCAAATCTGTGCTTACTTTCGAAAATAATTGAGAAACCACAGACTTGCCCTTTGGAGTGACAAAATTCCGTGCATTCATATTGTAAGCTGGAAGGTGATGTGCTCCGCGGTCAACTATTGCGCTTTGCGCCATATACTTGGCTTTTGGCCACGCCTCAAGACACCACCTAGATGAAAATTCATGGCAAAATTCAAAAGATCTCAATGAAAAATGGGGTAACTGCTTAAGCTGGCCTTGGCCGCCTGCTGCTTTGGGCAGGGTGCCAGAGCTCCTCCGGCCTCTGGGCACAGGTGCTATGGCCCCTACGCTTCGCCTAGCATGCTTTGCATGCTAGGCTACGCTCCTGGGCCTCCGCACCCATACCCTGCGGCCTCCGGAGCTCTGAATGCCCTGCCCTCCGCGGCAGGCGGCCTACGGCGGCGCAAGAATGTGGAGGTGGTCCTGCTGGCCTGTCACAAGGCTGCCCGCAGCTTCTGCTTGGAGGCAGAGCGGCTGGATGGTTTGCCGGAAAATGAGATGGAAAATGCTGTTTTTTTTGAAACAAGTGTCAAAAGTTTGGCAAACAATTCTAATCACTGCACTGTTCGCATGGGATAAATTTGGGGCACACAAAACCTAATTTGTGAAAACCATCAGCCAATTCCTTTGCCTTGGCTTCTGTGTTGTGGCTTTTTCTCAAAGTAATAATATAAGCTTTCCTAGTCTTTGCAATACTATCAGCAATCACAGCATCATTCTTTGTAAGAAACCTTCAATGATTACCATTAAATGAAATGAAGGGACATGAGAAAGTAATGTAACTGATAGATGCGTTTGTTGTCCTGTGCTACTTGTATTGGAACATATTCAAAAAGTGCTTGAATCCTGCGTAGATTTTGCCTGAAAGTCAGCCGAACATCCCATCGTAGTTCGTCGTAGGGCACTCGAGATGAGCGCAGAAGAACTTTATTAGCATTGGTGGAACAAAACTTCACACCACCCCGCTTGCTATTTTTTCCCATTCTTCAAATATCGTTTCGTTTTTGAATCTTAAAATTTCTTAGGCAAAATGTATTAACAGGAAAATTTATCAGACATGGATGCTGATGTCCAGCTGGGCCTGGGGGACCTCAACACTCAACTCCAAGACCTTCTGCTTCCCAAGTCCTTCCTTACTGCTGCAAGCCAGAGGATGTGGCATCCTGAGCCACCACAGGGAGAAGAGTTTGTCTTTCTATGCTATATGTTTCTTTGCATGCAATATTCAATTTCAGCTTCCACCCAGCACCCTCTGCACCACCGCTTCTTCCATCTGCTCCTCCTCTGGAAGCTGTGCTGGAGGATGAGGAGGCCTACCTGATGGCAGAAGAAACACCACGACCATCGTCTGCTCTGGATGCCATCCTTTCACCGCGTCAAACCCACCGGCACCTGATGCATTCTCCTGGGAAGCCTGGCACAATGCCTAAAATTCCTCGCCGCCTATCTAGCTTTTCTGTCACCACTTTCATTGAAAAAAATACTTGAACAAAATCTTTGTTTTTGAGGGAGGGACATCAGGTGGAGGTACGCAGTGATGGGCTTCTGGCTGGCTGGTTTTCCTGGAGCAGCTGGACCTCTCTATCCCAAGCAACTGCAACTGCTGCCTCTCAATTTCCCTGATTTTGATCATAGATAATCTGATTCAAGCCCCTTTTATTATTACTTTTTGCTTATCATGTTTTTTTCAATGTGTTCTTTACATTGCTTTGCTTTACATTTACTTATACATTTCATGAAAACAACCAAATGCAATCAAACTCAAATGCACAAGAAACAAAAATTAAAAGCATTGAATTTATAAGCAGCTAAGTTGCCTTAGAAGTTGTGGGGGGAGGGGGGAGCTCCGCGGTCACCTATTGCGCTCTGCGCCATATACTTGTTTGTAATTGTTTTAATTATTGTTTAATAAATCGGTTTACTTTTAAATAAATAATCATTGCATGCATAGATTTAGCTGGAAACATTAATTACTAAATTCAATAAATACGTTGAATTATAATTTGGATAATTTTTAAAACCATTGCATAACCTGCTCAAACTGATTGCTCTATGATGGTTAAATTTTCAATTAAAGTTTAAAATGTATTTAAACAAAGCGCATGAAATGAAAATCAAGACAACGAATTGACAAAATCTAAACATTAAACTTTCAGAAAAGATGATTAGAGAAAAGTTTTGCATGAAAACTAATTATTGACTGAACAAAAATAGCAGTTTTGCTGTTAACAACGAATCAAAATCATGTAATTGGGCTGGCGCGAGCGGAGTGCTAGCGGAGCGGTAGCGCCCAGCCCCTCTTATCGAGCAACACAACTAATTGCAGGTTTCCCAATGTTTGGCAGGCTGTAGCGCATCCCAGAGACATCGCAGAGCTCTGGAAATAGGCTCAATCGACGCGCCGTGGTCGAATTGTGGGGGTCTTTTTTTGAAAATCGTTTTTTGTCAATTATTTCGAAACTTATTCTTAAAAAACTGTTTCAAAAAATGTCCGGTGTCCGGGCACACACCGACCGTCCGACCAACCGACCGACCATCCGTCCAACAAGTGTTGCAGACACTTGGGCTACCTATGGGGTTTAGATCTCAACGGTTCTAGGGTAAATCGATGCCGCTGAGTGTCATGACTGGTAATAGTAGAGCCTGTCCTGTGGGTTACCATGGGGCGCACTCCAACTACAGTCTCTGCAGGGGAGTTGAAGATGGTTTTGGGTAAATCAGGGTCGGGGAACACGATTTTGAGTTATGGAGCTTGCACCGATTACGGGAAAGTGCTTAAAACATCAAAAATGTGAGTTTTTCCAATGTTTTGGAACTGCGCAGTTTTGGAATCTACTCACTGTGGCGAGGTTGCACTCAGTATTCATAACCTTTCATAGAGCGCAGCAAACCTGTATCCTTCTTTGGCGATCTAACCTTTGTTGGGTTGATTGCCTAATCTTTGAAGTCCCTTGAGGACAGCCAGGTGATTGTTCAATCCAATCATTTGGTGTGGCTGTAATTTGGCCACTGGGGTTGGGTGTTTGGTTGATCGAATGAGTCAGCAGAACAAAAGAGGCTAATGCATGAAAAAAGCTGAGCACCCATGTACAGCAATGAGCATTCCATTTTCAGCACTTGAAAATGAAAAAAAAAATGCTATTTTGAAATTTTTTTTTTAGGTGCCTGGGATTTTTCAGGTAGCACGCATGAAAATGCAAATGCCTAGAAAAATGTTTGGTAAATTCCATTTTCATTTCCAGGTTTTTTTCATGTCAGGCGATTTCAAGTGCTCAGCCATTCAGGTATCGGTGTCCGAGATTTCTGAGACCATTTTCGCCATCCGACCAACTGAAAAAAAGCTGCGCAACAAATCTGTGAAGGCAGGAAGCACCAAAACGGGTCTTTGGATGTCACTTTTGACAGAGATAAAGCTGAAATGCATCATTTCACTGGGATGATGGAAAAGGGCTGAGGGATGGACTGGACTGCAAACAAGGGCAACTGGGCAAAGCACCGTGAGAACAACCGTGAGCACCGAACAACTGGCAATGGAGGTGGACTGGAATTCAAAGTAGGCGTAGAGAGAGGGACGGAATGGACACGGAGAGCAACAAAAAGGGGCAGTAGCATCTACTAGGCTAGACAGAACTACTCGATGAAGGAAGCCAAGGGTGATTTAGTGGATGAGAATGAAAGCGGATGGACCTGTTCAGCCCCGAGTGCATCCTCCGCCAGATCGCTCTATCCATCCTGGGCCTTCCATCCTCTAGTGCTGATGCAGAGCGTCTCTTTTCTCGCATGGGGCTAATGATCAATGGCTTGCGGAACCGTCTCAATACTGCCTCTATCCAATCCGAGGTCATCTTTGGAGCCAACCAGTGGCTCCTTGGTCACTTTTAGAACTGTTTTAGAACCTGCTTAGTCTCCGTTTCGATCTCTCAGAACTTGTCCATAATATAAACGCTGAGACGTGTCCGTCCCACAGACATTCGGCGCAGGCCCAGGACAGCAGCTGCAGGGAAAGTAAAGACATTTTTGGGTAAATCGAGGGCGTAGAACGCGAATTTGAAATATATAGAAGGATCCGAGCATGAGAATGTGCTTAAAATATCAAGCGTTTGGGCAAAATAGTCGTTTTGGAGGGTTTTTTGAGCGTGGCTTTCGACTGGCTTTGAATTTCGCTATGCGGTTTTTTTTATTCAATAGATACAAGTTTTATCTTTAAAATGACGGTGGAATTTTTGAAATCGGTTAAGAATTGGCCGAGTTATAGCTAATCAAAATTTAAGCTAATTAGATATTCTGGCGGCCTACCCAGGCGTCCAATGTTACAGTGGATATTTAAGTAAGCTTTGACAAGACAGTTAATTCGGCAGCATTTGTCAGTTCAGTCCTAACTGGCTGCATTGATTATAGCATGTCTGGAGCTGCCAATGTGCGCCACAGGCTCATACCATACTGAGTTATAGCTGGGCTCTTCTGGTGGCCTACTCATGTTTGCAATGTTTCACTTGTTTTGTAAGCAGACAAAGCCGAGGCTGATAAGTCAGGATCCCTGATGTGGATTGTGCAGCTATCTTGCTTTGCGCTGCATTAGCAGGTAAGCAAAGCCAGCTTATAATTTGGGGAGTTTCATTTTGGCAGGCATTGTCTGTTTATGCCTAACTGGCTAGCATAGTTTTGGCATGCCTGGAGCTGGCGATTTGCGCCGCAGGCCTCTCCCAACCTAGTCTATATATATAATAGTAGAGCCTGTCCTGTTAGTGATCATAGTGATCACGGCGGGCGCCATGGGGGAAGCTTCCTGCGAGAAGGTGAAGATGGTTTTGGGTAAATCGGGGTCGGGGATTACGATTTTGAGTTATGGAGCTTGCACCGATTCTGGGAAAGTGCTTAAAACGTTGAAAATGTAACTTTTATCAATGTTTTTTAGCTGCGCAGTTTTGGGAAGCTACCCAATTGGGCAAATTTTCAACCATTACACAAAAGTTTCCTTACAGGTTTGTAGACCAACATCTCTTACAGGTGTACAACCTCATTTGGGTTGAATGCCTAATCTTTGAAGTCCCTTGAGGACAGCCGGGTGTTTGCTTATGCATTCATTTGGTGTGGCTGTAATTTGGCCACTGGGTGGGAGTTTCTAAAAGAGTCGGTAGACCAAGAAAAGAGGCTAATGCATGAAAAAAGCTAAGCACCCGTGTAGCGGGAACCATGCAGTCCAAACTCTCGCCACTCCATGCTCCATCCAACCCCAAAACCCCAACCATCATGCCCCCAATAAACCCAAAACCATTGTCTCCATACTCTATCCAACCCCAAAACCCCAACAATCATGCCCCATAAAAACCCAAAACCACCGTCTCCATGCTCTATCCAAGCCCAAAACCCCAACCATCATACCCCATAAAAACTCAAACCCATCGCGTAGCATGACCCATGCAGCCGAAATACATTCCTCCAAACCATTTGCCTCCCCCTACCATTTGCCTTCTTTTATCACCAGATTGCCCCCCCTCCCCCAAATGAAATTTTATCCAATTACCCTCCCCCATTTAAAGATGCTTTAAACCTAATGAAACACATCAAACTTTTATTATGATTCCAACTGTCCCCCCAAACCCATCCAATTATCCCCCCAATTTAAAGGAGCTTTAAACGTATTAAATGCATCAAAACTTTTTTCGATTCCAATTTATCCAATTACCCCTATCCCAAAATGAAAACTTATCAAATTTCCCCCGCGCGAAATGAAAATTTATCCAATTTTCCCCCACGCCAAATGAAAACTTAACTATTTACTCCCCCCAAATGAAACCTTATCCGACTATCCAAAAACGCGTTGGGGGATAGTGGGAGAAACGCGAAATAAATAGTAGTAAAACTCCATACTGTAGCCGGCTTTTGTACCTATATAATTTGAAATTCTGGTCATCAGTTATTTATGTAGTTGCTTCCTTATAGTCGCCGTAGGCGACGGCGAAGCTCAACCTAGTCTTATATAATACGCGTGATACCATTTTGGGAGGGGTGTCGGGGCTACCTGGATTCTTTACTTATCCGGGCATATGATAGCCCTATGTATCAGTCTCGAGGAGTTATTTAATATTTTTTGGGGCGCGCTGTGCATGGGTAATGTTGTAAATATGAAATAGTCTCAAAAGTGCGCATTTTTGGCATTTTTGGGCATTTTTTGACTTTGAAACTTTATAGATCCTCCATTTTTTAACTTTTTTTGTCAGACTTTTTTTTAAATTAAAGCCTTAACAGTTCTGCTTAAAATCCATTGTTTCGTTTTCAACGTTTTTAGTAAAACAATTTTAAAAAAATGGATTGACTGATGCCAATTTTTTGTTTTTTGGCCTTTGGACAAGACACGGCTAAGTTTGAAAATGCTCTCAGTTTGAGCTGTAATTTTTGAGCTGCAATTTTTTAGTTGCAATTTTTGAGCTGTTTATAAGTGGATTAAAGGTCATAAAGTTTCTGTTGAACTTTTGACTACGAACAAATTTCAGGAGAATTACATAGATTAGAGCATAGAAGCCCATGCAAATATATATATATATATTCTCGCAGGCTTTTTTGAGGTGAATCCTTAGTACTGCCCCCAGGTCAAGTCCTGGGGGGCAGTTTTAAAATTAGTATATTTTTAGTTATTCTATGGTATAAATTTGAGCCATATTTTATAACGTTATAAAATATATTTTTATTCTTATTTTTCACCCTAATTTTGAAGGTACCTTATTCTTATTCTATTCTATTCCATAATTTTCGTAATTCCAAATTTTTGACCGCGGAGCGGCCCGAAGGGCCGCTCCGCGGTCTATAGAGGTTACTCAACTTTTGTCCTCATATATATATATGTATATATATATATGTATATATATATATGTATATATATCTGCAAGTGCTGGGCACGGGCGAATTCTCAACGGATCTGGACATACTTTTTTTTCCTGAAAGCTATAATGTGCCGCTTGGATCCTGGGGGGGGTGGAGCTGGTGCCGGACCATTAGAAACATTACTTTCCTGAGTAGGAAAAAGTTTTTCCCGAAAATTACCAATTTCCTCTGTAGCATCTGAACGGCTGAGAATTGCACACAAGACTTGAGTTTTTTTATTCACAATTCATGTATGCTGGTTCTAAATCTGTGCTTACTTTTGAATTTGGTTGAGAAACCACAGACTTTTCCTTTTGAGTCAAGAATTGTCATGTTGAATGGCTGAAAATTGCCCACAAGACTTGAGTTTTTTTGTTCACAATTCATAACTGCTGATTCTAAATATGTGTTTACTTTTGAATTTGGTTGAGAAACCACAGACTTTTCCTTTTGCTTAATTTTAGGATTTTGCTACATGTTAAGATGCTCCGCGGTCACCTATTGCGCTTTGCGCCATATACTTGTTATTTTATTCTATTCCATAAGAAATCCGTGAAATGAGAAACACTGCATCTGATCCCTCATTGCGAAGTGAGACTGGATTGTCAGAGCCTTTGTGGCTGTACAGCCTTCACTTCCCTGGATGTACGTGAGCCCGGAGATCCTACACAAATCTGCAGTCCTTCCTTTTACTACAACAACGAGCGCCCTCATTGCCTAATCTACAATAGTTGCCTTCAAGAGCATTCCTTAGGCGTACATTTGAATGTTCACGGACGATTGTAGGCTCTGACGATAAACAATGCACGGATAGATGTCTGCCTCTATGCGAGCAGCGTAAATACATCGTCAAGCCAGACATACCTCTAAGAATTCTTGAAATGAAAAATTCCACATACATGACTATAAATTTTTCTATCAAGCAAGGCGCCTATCCTCGCGTCACGGTTGCTAGTTTTTTGCTTTCAATAGCGTAACAGAAATGCTGTGCCCATAGGAAGTAAGCAGCTACACCTGGGAGAGTTTCCTCGGCGATATTGGCGGCTAGTCCCTCGCTTTTCCGCTGTGTTGAACTAATTTCTGCTGCTAAAATTACAGTAAAATTTGAATACGTGTTTTTTCTTACCTCAATTATTATTTAACTTTTTAAAGAGTGCACTCGAAACAGATTGGGCTGCAAGGTAATTGAATTGATTTGTATGTTAGAAATCGGGTCAGCAAGTCAAAAAAACTTAGTTTTTGGGATTCAAGACATTCTATTTGAGATTATTTTAGGGTTAGTATAGCCCACTAGGGTTAAAAAGGGGTTTATTTTAGGGTTAAAAAAGTAACGAGCTATGAGAAAACACGGAGTTAAGTTACAAAAACACTGGGTAGCAGGGTCCTGGGTTTAAAACTTTTTGTCAACGAGTTCTATTGCTATTTTACCATTCCAATTGACTGCAAAAATGCAAGTATAGTGATATAAAGGCATATATTTTCAGGCACCATTGGTCTCTGGGCCGGCGCGGTAAAAAACTGATTTGCAATATAACGGAAGCAAAAGGAATGATGATGTTGCAGAGTTTCATAGGCCTCATTCATGTGGTCATTTTCTTGTTCAAGTTCTGCTCGGCCTGTGTCCAGAAATATTGCTGCAAAAAGACAAAAACAAGCGACTCAGTGATATAATAGACCTTCAAATTTCAATTCTCATGCTATCCTTGATCCACGAATTTTATGTCTGAAGTGAAGTCAATTTTTGTCATTTATAGAATTGGGTTCGAGCAAGCAAAGCAAAAGTATGAATCCCTCTTTGTCAAAGACATTTTGAAATTATAGCTCAATACCGTTAATTCTGCACACATTGAGCACAGTTGTTAGTAGGCTCAGTGGATGCACCAAATACAGGACTTTCTCCAAAAAACGCGTGTAAAATTGGTTGAGACCACCGTATGGAATACAAAATTTCTATTCTTGCCTTACAATTTTGCCTTAAAAATTTTAAAGATGAGGAAATATTTCACAAGAAGTCCGATCCCCAGCCCAGTGCATTCACAGCCAGCCGTTTTGCTTAGTTGTGCTCAAAGTCGGGAAGCTGTGGCAGTAGCAGTAGCGTAGCTGGCGAACTACATCGGGGAGGTGTCACGACGGTTCATCAAAGCTACGGTTCATCAAAACGACGGTTCATCAAAACGACGGTTCATCAACGCGACGGTTCATCAACGCGACAGTTCATCAAAATGACAGTTCATCAAAACGACGGTTCATCAAAACGATTATTTAGAAACCAATTCACTATCAAAAAGTTTTTATTAACTATCAAAATTGCAGCTTAATTTGTGTTTGAGATTTAAAGATAATTTCTTGCCCATTGGTTATAGTTTTTTGTGTTTTTTTTACAAGATTTGTCGTGTGTCTCTTCTTCTGCTCTTCATCTCTTCTCTTCATATGTGAAACTTACATGCTTTATTCAACAGTCAAATTTTTGGTTTTTCTATTTGTAATAGCTTTATTTTAAAAAAGGCAATGAAAATTTTGTGCCTCAACTTAAACGGGAAAAATCTCATGAATGTTAAATGTCAAAAAACTCACTTATAAAATCAAGCATAAATCAGTTTATAATTGAAATTAAAATAAAACTAATAATTTTTTCAAATTTTTTTTTGAAGCTGCATTGAAACAAATCTTATAAAGAACTAATAAATAAACAGTATTACTATAAAAATATGAAGTTATAAAGAAAGAAATATAGATACACTGCCATTTTGATGAACTGTCGTTTTGATGAACCGTCGTTTTGATGAACCGTCGTTTTGATGAACCGTCGCATTGATGAACCGTCGCGTTGATGAACCGTCGTTTTGATGAACTGTCGTTTTGATGAACCGTCGTGTAACCCATCGGGGATGGCGTGGCACAGGAAGGGCATTGGCAGACGAGCAGTTATGGGCACACCAGGGCACCACCGTATGCATGCAATTTGTGGCTTTATAGCTGCTGGCTTCATAATTAAGTAATATTTTTGCATTATGCTTTTTATTCCAAGTTTGTTGGCCTGGCGCGAGGGAGTGCAGCGACCGTCAGCGCCCAGGCCCTCTTTTCGACCCAGGTGTATGTTTTGAGGGTTATTGCCAGATCTCAAAATTGATAAGCGTTTTTCTCATCCCAGATAGCACCGATTGCACTGATTTTTGCTGCAATAAAAAGGGCAACATCGAATTATGGGGGGTACTCGCGAAAAACAGCATAAAAGTTTGAATTTGATGGAGAAAATCAAAAACAAGTTGCCGTCCAAACTCCTGCTGCCCTGCTGCCCTGCTGCCCTGCTGCTGCCCTGCTGCTGCTTCGCATCTGCTAATGAACGAGAGTAGGTATTCATTTCATCCCCCCACCCTTTCCCCTCGTCCTTTGGCCTCATTGGGTATTGCTTTTTTGTAAACCTTTAGTTAAATCTTGCGCCATATGCGCCAGTGGTGTAGTGGTGCAAACGGTTGGCTGCTGGATCTGACTGATGGGTTCGAAACCTTCTCCAGCATAACTTTTATTTTTCTAAGATTTAAAGTTGGAAATTACTGGTACCATCGGGGAGCCAAAAGTAAAGCTATTTTCTCCCAATAAATCGATCGCCCCAAGTGTAAAACTAAAATATTTTCCCAATAATGACTGCTTGCCAAAAATTTTGCATTTTTTTTAATTTTCAAAACTTTCTTTATTTTAATTTTATTTCACTTATTTATTTATTATTTTGTTTTATTTATTTATCTAATAAAATTTTAACTTAAAATATAAACAACAATAATGAATAAAGTACATAAATTGACATAATTTAATTTTTGTATATTTAAAGTTGAGGAAATATCTGGTACCATCGGCAAGCCGAAAGTAAAGCTCTTTTCTCCCAAAAATCGATCGCCCCAAGTGTAAAACTAAAATATTTTCCCAATAATGACTGCTTGCCAAAAATTTTGCATTTTTTTTAATTTTCAAAACTTTCTTTATTTTAATTTTATTTCACTTATTTATTTATTATTTTGTTTTATTTATTTATCTAATAAAATTTTAACTTAAAATATAAACAACAATAATGAATAAAGTACATAAATTGACATAATTTAATTTTTGTATATTTAAAGTTGAGGAAATATCTGGTACCATCGGCAAGCCGAAAGTAAAGCTCTTTTCTCCCAAAAATCGAATGCCCCGAGTGTAAAGCCAAAGAAATTTTCCTACTACAAATGGAATCTGCTGTGTCATCTGTATTTTGTTTGTGCGCGCATTAAAAGAGTCGTAAAACTGCGCGCGAAAACAAAATGCAAATGCCCCACAAGCAGATTCCATTAGTAGTAGGAAAATTTCTTTGGCTTTACACTCGGGGCAGTCGATTTTTGGGAGAAAAGAGCTTTACTTTCGGCTTGCCGATGGTACCAGATATAGTAAATGCACAACATAACAGAAATTGGTTAAAGTCATAAAAGCAGTGGTTGCTATGGGGCAGATTGTACGTACACTTCACCATTAACCCCAGTTTTGCTGCTGCATAGCGCACGTTTTAACCCCTCATCTATTGACCAAAACCATGACATCCCCCAAATGGTCAGGCGAACTCACAGAGGAGCAGCAGGCCGAGTTTCATGACAAGGTAAAAAAGTCTAAGACCCTTACCAGATACCATTTTATCAAATTTGAGGGCTTTCTGGTTCTCAAGAATGTTTTCGACGAAAGCGAGCTGAATCGCGCGAAGCAGGAAATTGACGGTATTGTGGATGAAATCGCCACTCGTCTCTACAATGCCGGCAAAATCACCGGTGCCTCTCCCAACCGAATCATTCCATCCAATCATCCACCTCTTTTCTCAAAGACAAGCACGAGTCTGCTCCTCATGAAAGCAGACTGAGCCTCATCGAGGCCCAGTATCCGGGCGCGACGGTGCTGGTGCACAAGGACCAGGCGGCCGGACCCGCCCTCCAGGCCCTCTGGACCAAGCCTTGCCTGCTCAACCTCATGGGCCAGCTGCTTGGCCCCGACATCGTCGGTGCCCCTTCTTCCCTCCCCTCCCCCAGAAGCGTAGTGCAGCCAGGCAATGACAGGACATCCGGTGTGGAACATTCGGCCGAAGGCGCCGGGCGTGGCCAACCACGATGTGCCCTGGCACCAGGATCAGGCCTACATGAGCAAGGAGTCTGACGGCGGCATCGCTATCACAGCCTGGATCCCTCTGCTGGACACCCATGCTCACAACGGCTGCCTTCAGGCTAAGCCTGCTTTCCTGGAGGTCAAAAGAAGAAGAGGAAGAGTGCTTGCAGCTTATCCCTGGAGTGCACCAGCAGCGCAAGGTTGGCCAGCACAAGGGTCTCTGGGCAAACACCTGGTACATCTACATGGAGGACGAGGACACAGAGAAGCTTGGTACACCTTCCTTCTCTCTCTCTCCCCTACACTGAGCTGCTGGACTGATGAGGGGCGTCGGTGGTGGAGGCGGTGACCTGCCCGGTCCCCCTAGGCGGTCTGCTGCTGTTCGACAACTACGTCCCGCACAGGAGCCTGCCCAATCGCTCAGAGGCCATCCGCTGGTCCTTGGACCTCCGCTGGGCCCCCGGCCACCAGCTCACCGGCTTCGACGAAGTGAAGCCCCCTGTTTGGTTCCGCAGGGACGGCGAGGACCTGGCCTCCGTCGACTGGGAAACCTTCAACAGCGTGGACCGTCAGGCAGTTGTTGAAGTTGCAGCCCTGGCTCCTCTTGGAGTTTGCTGGCAAGTGAAGAAGGCTTTGAAGAAGAAGATGGGGAGCAAGGAGCTGGAGACTCGCATCAATCCGCAGATCTGGCTGGCCCGCTGGCCTCTGGTCCACGCCAACGCTCATTCCCAGGCCATGCAGGAGGAGGCTGCGGCATAGGCCTGATCTATTTGACTGGCTAGGAATGGCCGCTACATAATCACATATTTGAGTCAAATCATGGGGATAAATGTTTGCTTCTGAATTGACTAACAGCAAGGATCACAATATCACAATTGCATTCTTAACTTTGCTTCAGTAAAGATGCTGGGCAGAAAGCAAATGAATTCGACTTCAATAGATGATATGAGGAGGCGGAGAGGCGACTTTGGCCTTGTTTGAGGCGCAGTTGGTCTGAAAGATGGCATCGCCAAGGTAGAAGAAGAGCTGGATGATGGTGACGAGTGAGATGCCCATGCAGAGCCCTATGAAAGGAAGAAAATATTTTCCACTGCTCCTATACTAAGGGCTGAACCCAGCTGGCCGCCGATGTTGCCCAGGAGGCTGGAAAGACTCACTCGCTCGCGAAACTCCACGCTCTCCACCTTTCAATCCATCATTTGACATACATAAAGTTACAGCGTCAAGAGAAGCCAGGACGACGAGACGGGGATAGTAGATTTCCACATAAACTCGGTCAGCAAACTTTTGAACAGCCAGCTCCGGATTCGAGCGATTCTGGCGTCTCATGAAGCGTTGGAGCGTCTGCATTTCACCAAAACAAGCTCAGGCCCAGCCGCTTGTAGAAGAGAGGGGAAACAGGGAGCTTGCTGGGGCTGTAGAGGGGGGCGACGGCCGTCTGGGCTCGAACTCGACTGCGCTGCTCGCAGGGCTCGCCACAGCTCTTGTCGCACTCCTGAAGCGCCTTGTGCTGGAAACTGAGCCCAAAGCAGAATTGATTGTGCAGAAGATGAGCGAAGGTGAAAGAAGGCTACGTTTGGAATAGGTAGTAGTGTATGTTGAGGGGGTGACAGAAGCGAAGACTGTCCATGTCGGCCTGGAAGTTGTTCCAGACGTCGCAGCCGTGGATGGCTCGGGAAGTCAAAGCCAAGCATTCGAAGAAACAGCTTGATTTGGTGTATGGCCCTGCAAAGGTGGGCTGACAGCTAAGGGCTGGAACAGCCAAGGGCAGCTGACCTTTGATAAGGCTAAAGGGCTTTTCTGGCACGCAGTCCGGCTGGAAAATCTGCGGCCTGGGATGGCGGTGGACGGTGGTCTGTTTTTTCAGACTCACAGTCTCAATCAAAGGAAGGTTTCAGGGGTACCGTGGGGGGTGATTTATTCATACCCCCTTTTCAATCAACTCATGATCTTCTAAATAATTTTTGGTGAAAAATATGCATCGAATTGTTGCATAAATTCTGCTAAATTTTTGTTCCAAACGAATTCGATCTCATGAATTATTATCGTTATTACAGTTTACTGTACAAAACACAATAATTGACCCAATTTAATAAATTATTTTCGTTTTATGATGTTTTTTAGTTTTTAACTTCTAACTCAAAATGCACATAAAAGCACCAATATGAAATTATTTCTAATGAAGACCATAAATAAAATATTTAATTTTAAAATCTAGGTATTTGCTGAGTCAGATTTAAAATTTTGACTTGTGTTGCAAAAACACTCATAGATCAATGAGATCAAATGCGTTTAATCAATCAAATGCCTGTGCCCCTAGAATGCCTTGAAATTAGACTTCACTTAAAATGTGGCTCATTATTAAACCAATTACCAAAATTTCAATTTTGAAAGTTTCGTCAAAAATCATCAATTTCGCATATTTTCCATTGAATCCGACAAAATATGTTTGAAATTTTGAAATGCTCGTGAAATTTTCGTTTTTAAAATGTTGAGAAAATATATATTGTTTTGTGGACAAGTTTTTCTGTGTGCACATTTATGTGCCAAGGTCCAAAGTGTCCCCATAAAACAGGAATGGTGGGGGAAGTTCTCGCACCCCCCGGGGGGGAGCCGGGGGGGTCCCCCTGGGGGGGAGCCAGTTCGCACCCCCCGGGGGGGAGTGAGTTCGCACCCCCCGGGGGAGAGTGAGTTCGCACCCCCCGGGGGGGAGCGAGTTTGCTCTCTCCCGGGGGGTGTGGTTTTTTCTTGTCCCTGTCAACCCCTCTAGCCACCATGTCCCCAAGGAACCACTTGGATGGTGCTGGACATTACCTGGATAGTTTGTTTGATTGTTTAATGTTTGCTTTTGTCAACAGTAGTCAAAAAGAATATTAAAGCCAATCAGCAGCAAAATATGAAAATAGATCAGGATTGGTCATCCTTGCTGGCATTCATCAGAGCTATATAGAAGCGGATGGCAGCAACAAAGTTCTCTCCTTTGCAGTAGCTGAGCGATTTTTTGCATAGGGCTAGGCGGGAATTGTTCTGTTCAGCCCACTCTGAATTGAGGTTGGCGATTGGTGGGAAGACTGGATAGTTTTGTGCCTTGTAGGCAGCACCGCAGGCACTGTGGTTGTAGGCGTGAAATCGATCGCTGATGAAGATGGATTTTCGGAAGTATCGGGGCTCGCGGTTGAGGGCAAAGGCATGGAGGCGGCAACTGGCATCATAGACAATCAGCTTGGGTGCTTTCTTGAATCTGCTGAAGATGGCAGCAAATGGATGGCGTACCTAGATAGTTTTTGGATAGTTTTTGATTGACCTAAGCTAACAAAACTGAACTGATTCGGGTGATGGGAGAATGTCAAAGCCCAAAATGATCCCATGCTGGCATTGCATGGTGAGGATGCCTGGAGTAAGGTTGGGGTGGCCAGGGCTTTTCTTGTTGCATTTGTCATCCTCGTCTTTCTTTCCATCAGCCTAAGCTTGCGATGATGAAGCACAAAATGCACAATGAGTTATCTGATTGGCTTGACCTTATAGGCAGGAAGAGAGCGAAGCTGCGGCAGGCTGGGGTAGAAGGAGAGTGGGGACTGGATGGGCTTGGGGTAGGTAGAGAACTCCCGGTGGGGCAGCTGAAAGATCAATGCTCAGGATTAAGAATGAGCACAGACTGCAGAAGATAGTGTACCTGAAAGGTGGCTTCACTAGTGGCAGCCAGGTGGCCAATGACGGCAAGGAGGAGGTCAGGGATTGGGCCTCCAAACGGCTGGAGGAGTGGGCGAAGGAGAAGGAGGAGGACGGGCGCCTCCTTGTGCAGCCTTTCCCGCAGCTCCTCATCCACCCAGGGATTCCGACCAATCTTCAGGTTGTCTAAGGCAGGGGACGATGTGGCGGGGAAGATGCTGCAGGCTGGCGAGGAACTGAAAGTCCTGTTCAAATGGGAATGAATGAAATTTTAAAAAAGAAGTATAACCTAGACAACTCCTTGAGAAGAGGCCGGTGGGTGGTGGGTGGTCGCAGAAGTTGGCCTGGGACCTCCTCCAGGTGAAGGTGTTGGATGAACTCTGCCAAGGGGCGACAGCTGGCTTGTAGCTGTCCCACCAAACGTCTCCAGTCTTCTCGGCTTACCCCTAATTTTACTGCCTGAACAGGGTGTTGTGAATGTCCATGTCAGTGTTGTACCATGTCATGCAATGAACCTGGCGGAGTTGGCGTCTTTGCCGTGAGCTTGGAAGGAAGAGACGATTCTTGTGCAAACTTCCCTCCACCTCTACACTGGCACCACGAGCGGGAATTTGAGGAGCCAGCTGCTCGAGCTCTTCCCTTCTCATTCCAAGGCCTATAAAAATGTCTTGTAAAGTGAGTTTTTAAACAAAATATTGCAAAAGATACAGGTGGCGTCCAGGACAAGCGTAGATGGCAGAGGCCCACAACGGCTACAGCGGAAGGAATGGACGGACTCAGGAGTGGCAAGCTGCAGAAGCGCTGCCCAGAGGCCGATATAATTAGGTGCGACCCTGCTGCTAATTTCAGGGTGATATAATTAGGGTCGAAATTTCAACCTAAAATGATATCATTAGAGTCGACTTTTTGATATCATTAGAGTCGACTACGAATTTGAAATTCGCATGCGAATTTCAAATTCGTAGCTGAAATTCGTAGCTACTTTGACCTAATTATATCTTTGCTACGAATTTCAGCTGAAATTCGTAGCAACAGGGTCGCAACGGTGAAGCTGCTAATTTCAGATGCGACTTTCATTTTGGTCAATTTTTCTGCCTGTATGATAGGTTATAAAGCATGGACCTAATACCAACCTTAGGATAAAAAATGGTGCTCTTCAACATGGTATGGTTTTAAGCGTGTTACGATGGTTCATTAAGGCAACCCGGCAATCATTGCATGTTTTGATAAATCTTCATTTTGATGAACTGTCTTGTGGATGAACCGTTGTTTTTATGAACTGTTCATTTTATAAACCGTCAATATGTTAATTTTGAATAGCCGAATTTAAGCAGTTTTTGTTGAGAATCTGCTTTTTGTGATAAACAGAGATTTGCATTTTTCGCATTTTGTGCTAAAGAATTGGGTTAACACTTTTCTGAAGCCATTTTATAAGCATAAGGCCCACTGACCGCAACAACTGGCTAGCACAACTCACCACAACATCTGACAACAAAAACAGACCACAGCAGCGGCCTCACAACAACTGATTGACTAGAACTTCTTTGGCATAGAAGTACCTTTAGTTGACTTAAATGGCATGAGGTCAATTTTGCGTTTTTCTTGGCCTTCCCACACGTTTTCCAAATGTCTTTCTTTTTGTGCAGCATGTCAAGAGACGCAATTTGGCGCCAGCTCAAAAGGCTAGCCAGTCAATAAAAATTCTAATTTGACGAAGGCTCATGAATAATAAGTATTAAAGTGCTTTCTTTTTCTAATGTTCAAATAACTTCTTGCACATGTTTTTTCAACTGAAAAATTGAGCATTGATATAGATAGCTTCAAAATTGAAAACGATATAATTAGCTGCGACTTTTGCCCATGGTCCTGAAATATTGAGTGATGATATAGTTAGATGCCATACCCTATTTATACCATTTGGTCGAAATTCGCAGCTCCATATTCCGATTTCAAAAAGGCAAAGTCGGAGCTAATTATATCGGCCTCAGGATTCTTGTAGGTCTTTCAGCGACAGCACTGAACCCCCATCGCCTTTTGTCAGTGCTTGGGATACCCGGAGACTTCTTCAATAAACAAGCAATTTTAGAGTGATGGTGGTGAAAATTCAATGGATGCAACTAGAACCTGTAGAAAGCAGCTGTTGGCTGTGCGGAGGAGGCAAAGTGACCAAGCACACTGATGAGGAGGTCATTGGCCACGAGAACACCAGGCTTCACGTGTATCACTGCAATCAATTTTTTCTTCTCATTGCGTCATTGCAATCAACTCATTGAAATGAGACAGTTCGGAGTAGGGTGCAATGTAGACAGCTGGCTTTGCGTCGCTGGGCAGCTGCAGACTGGCCCGCCTTTTCCTACGCACCCGCGCCAAGGGCAAGGAGGCCATTCGAACTTGGGCCTGCACTAAGACAGGCTTCAAAAAGAATCCGAAGACAGGGATGGAGCCGTGGGCTTGCAGGGCACGTTCCAGGCGGGCAAGGCTCTGCCACACGCCCTCTTTTGCCTGCTTCAAGATTCGCGACATGTTCCTCCGCGCGTACTCCTCGCTCGGCAGAGCTCTCCTTTTCTTCGCTGGCTCTTCCATCTATTGTCAATGACACATCATACATACATGCTCACTTTCAAACCTATAAGCACTAAACGTACCTCAGCGTTAAAGGGCAGAGCTTCTTGCAGAGAAGCAGGGTAGCAGCAGGGTAGAGTAGCAGATTCGTCGTCAAACAACTCGCTCAACACTATTCTGAAACCTCTTCATTCAAAACGGTTCAACTAAAATTTTGGCTTCTCCTTGGTTGATCTTTGAGAAAATTAAAAATAGCAACTTACTTTTCCCATTATAACTTGGAATGAATGAGCAGCGTATTTTACCTACTATTCTTTGTGTGCTGATTAGATAAACGATATGATAGACTTGATAGTATGAGAAAAGGTGAAGCATGAAAAAGGACAAATGAGGGCAATTTTTTGCATTTGCGCAGTTTTGCAAACATGCGCATTTTGCTACTACAAACAATACATGTAGATTACAACCACAGAAACCAAATGATTTAGAGATTCACAGTGCGCACAGTGGTTCGAGGGGACAAGGGAAGCATTCTGGCTCTTGGGGCTGTCAAATGCCATTTTGGCGGCCATAGGGCCCTAAAGGGGCAAGAAAAAACCACACCCCCTGGGAGGGAGCGAACTCGCTCCCCCCCGGGGGGTGTGAACTCACTCTCCCCTGGGGGGTGCGAACTCACTCCCCCCCGGGGGGTGCGAACTGGCTCCCCCCCGGGGGGACCCCCCCGGCTCCCCCCCGGGGGGTGTGAGAACTTCCCCCACCATGCCTCCCATAAAACCCTTGCTTGAGCAAATTTTTCGCTCTAAAAAACTTCCTGCTCTTCTGCATGTGTATAATTCTAAATTTCCTTTTGTCATATTCGTACTTTGACCCTTCTCCTGCTACTTGCTAAGAAAAATCATAAAGTCTTCAATAAAATATTCTGAACAATTTACTAAAGTTTGACAAGTCGGAAATTGGCGCTATGCAACAACATAGGCAAAATATTGTCAGAAATTTTTTGTCTCGAAAGTTGATTTCTTTGCCCTAAATTCATACTCTGGCCTGAAATACACCAGAAAATATCCATTTTGTATCCAATTTATCAATATTTTGAAATTTGATGATTTTGAGTTTTTCCTCAGTTTGAGACCAATTTCGTCAAAAATCACGCATTGGTCAATTTCAAAAAACTGGGACACAAAAAACTGGGACATATACAAAAATGATATTTCTTGGTGTATTTCAGGCGAGAGTATGGATTTAGGGCAATGAAATTTTTATTATATTATATTTTGCTATGTTGTACCGTGGGGTGGGCGATTTATGCATACCCTTTTTTTAATAAACTATAACTCATGATGTACTAAATATATTTTAATGAAAATTTATCGGAACATGCATCTCATTGTTGCGTTTATTGTGATACATTTTTATCCCAAACGGATTTGATCTCATGGATTTATGATCTTTTTTGTTGCGTGAGTCATCAGTTTTACAGCAAACTAAGCAAATCCTTGGAATTCTGCTTGTACATATTTAGTTATAGATTTCACAAAGGATATCACGCTAGAAAACGTCAAAATGGTGCCTTAATATTCGTTTTTGTTTGTTTTAAGAGGCGTTTTGCGAGAAGAGCACGAAGGGCCAAAGGGCCGAGACCCATGGTTTTTTGACCCCCCTTTTTTATGATAGGAATCAAAAGTACAATATGTGGGAAGTAAAATTCATAAATATACTTGGTGTCAAAACTCAATATTCATGGCAGGACAGCTCTGACAAGTTGGAGGTCGGAAAATTTGAGTTTTCGGCGATTTTTTTCATAAAACTCAAATTTCAGACCCATTTTAATGCTAAAGGTACCCATGTTGGGTATCGATCGATTTGTTTACACTAGCTGCACACGGCTGTGACAATAGTTTTTAAAGTTTTTATCAAAAAATTTTATTTTCTATCAAAAAACCAAATATATCGCATAAAATGAAATTTTGAAGATTCACGAAAACTTGACTTTTCTCAAAATTTTTTGGTTTAAAATCTGGTTTTTGACTTCGCCATCGTATTTCTCGCGAAATTGTGGTCCAGAAAATGTGTTCAAACTTGCCAATAAGGGGTGAGCCAAAAGAGATATAGACCCAAACATGACGAGAACCAGAAAAATGCCCTATGTTATAGCATAGGGCATTTTTGCTGATGTAAAATTTTGATGCTAAAAAACCTCTCGCTCTTCAGGAACACAGTACTGCTCAATTTCCTTTTGTGAGCTTATCAATGTAAGCCTTAGGCAGGTACTTGGCAAAAAAACTGCTGGGTTTTAGTTTAAATACATGAAAAATTATCCAAAGTGTATGGACAGGTCAAGAATTCGCCCTATGCTATAACATGGGGCAAAGTTGACCAAAAAAAATTTTTGCCTTGAATTTTAATTCCAAGGCCCTGAATCTATGGTCTGGTCTCAAATACACCTAAAAATATCACTTTTATGCCTAAATTCATCATATTTTGAAATCTGATCTCTTCGTAGTTTTCCTCATTTGGGACCAATTTGAACAAAAAACATTGAAGCACTTAATTTCAAAATATGATGAAATTAGGCATAAAAGTGATATTTTTAGGTGTATTTGAGACCAGACCATCGATTCAGGGCCTTGGAATTAAAATTCAAGGCAAAAATTTTTTTGGTCAACTTTGCCCCATGTTATAGCATAGGGCGAATTCTTGACCTGTCCGTACACTTTGGATAATTTTTCATGTATTTAAACTAAAACCCAGCAGTTTTTTTGCCAAGTACCTGCCTAAGGCTTACATTGATAAGCTCACAAAAGGAAATTGAGCAGTACTGTGTTCCTGAAGAGCGAGAGGTTTTTTAGCATCAAAATTTTACATCAGCAAAAATGCCCTATGCTATAACATAGGGCATTTTTCTGGTTCTCGTCATGTTTGGGTCTATATCTCTTTTGGCTCACCCCTTATTGGCAAGTTTGAACACATTTTCTGGACCACAATTTCGCGAGAAATACGATGGCGAAGTCAAAAACCAGATTTTAAACCAAAAAATTTTGAGAAAAGTCAAGTTTTCGTGAATCTTCAAAATTTCATTTTATGCGATATATTTGGTTTTTTGATAGAAAATAAAATTTTTTGATAAAAACTTTAAAAACTATTGTCACAGCCGTGTGCAGCTAGTGTAAACAAATCGATCGATACCCAACATGGGTACCTTTAGCATTAAAATGGGTCTGAAATTTGAGTTTTATGAAAAAAATCGCCGAAAACTCAAATTTTCCGACCTCCAACTTGTCAGAGCTGTCCTGCCATGAATATTGAGTTTTGACACCAAGTATATTTATGAATTTTACTTCCCACATATTGTACTTTTGATTCCTATCATAAAAAAGGGGGGTCAAAAAAACCATGGGTCTTCCATTCGTGCTCCTCTCAAAAACCGTGTCTTAAAGCAAACAACTTAATAAACAGCATAGAATGGCAAAAATTAATACGATTCACCATATTCCACTATATTTTACACTAAACTTTTATACAATGACACATGGTACAAAAATAATCATAAATCCACGAGATTAAATTCGTTTGGGATAAAAATTCATCACATTGTAGGGAACAATTAAAATTTCACGAGCATTTCAAGAATATAAACATTTTTTGTTGGACTCAATGGCAATATGCGAAAATGATGATTTTTGCGCGGCCGACGGCCGCCTGCCGCGGAGGGCAGGGCAGTCAGAGCTCCGGAGGCCGGAGGGCATGGGTGCGGAGGCCCCGGAGCGTAGCCTAGCATGCGAAGCATGCTAGGCGAAGCGTAGGGGCCGTAGCACCCGTGCCCGGAGGCCGGAGGAGCTCTGGCGCCCTGCCCGAAGCGGCGGGCGGCCAAGGCCAGCTTAAGCAGTTACCCCATTTTTGTGTCCGTCTGTCCGCATATATATATATGTGTGATTCCGGGGCCCGGCCTCCGCGGTTTTTCAACGAAATTGGCTGATTTTTTGCAGGAAGGTCCGCCTGGGTGGTATCTCCAGGCCATTTTTTGGGATTGACGTAATTTTTCGATTTTTGCCCAAAACTCAATTTTTTGATGTTTCAAACTACTAAAATTCATAAATCACTGGTTTTTCAACGAAATTGGCTGATTTTTGGCAGGTACATCCGTCAAAGTAATATCTTGAAGCTGGCAAAAGGAAATTTCGAAATATTTTTTATTTATTGATTTATAGTCAAAAACCCAAAATATTGATGTTTCAAAAATTTGAACATGCATAAGTCCATGGTTTTTCGATGAAACTAGCTGATTTTTGGTATGTACATCCGCGAAAATAATATCTTGAAGCTGGCAAAAGGAATTTTGGAAATTTTTAGTATTTCTCGATTTATAGTCAAAAACCCAAAATCTTGATGTTTCAAAATTTGGGACATGCATAATTCATAGGTTTTCATTGAAATCTGATGAATTTTGGCATTTTCATCTTGAGGTGAGGCCGCGCATCTTGGCAACCGCCGAGAATACCTTGTTGACGAAACTTTGAAAATTGAAATTTTTGTAATTTGTTAAATAATGCGCCATATTTTGAGTAAAGTCTAATTTAAAGGAAATCGAGGGCACAGGCAGATAGGATAGTATTAATGTATGAGGTTTAGCGAAAAAGACCAGGGAATGGCAAATTTTGTGACTTAAACTCACTAAAACTCAAATTTTCGCAAAATTTCGACTTCCCTTCACGCTGTTGTGAGCTCATTTCTACACGTTTTTTGCCTAAAATTGGTGGAAAAACATAAAAATCTATGGAGATTCAGAATCTGCAATAAAATTGGGGGGTCAAAAAATTTGTGTTCCCCGATTCCTCGATTTCGAAATCTCTTAAGACAGATATTTAGGCATCAGCTAGACAAATTTTCATCAAAAAATATTTAGTAAATCTTGAGTTATAGTTGATTTAAAAAGGGGTATGACTAAATCAATCCCCCACACGGTTGTGAGAAGCCTTGTTTAGGACACCAACCAAACTGTGGCCTGGTGCCACTTTGATGGGCTCTTTGATCCACACGTTGTAGGGCTCTTCGTCGATCATCAAAACTAGCCCTGGCAATCTTCCAGCATTGAGGATCACTATACACCTCCATGGTTTTGGACTGATTCAAACAAAAAATTGATTTTAATTTTAATGCTTTGCATTTGATTTTAATTTTTCTTTGATATGCTTTTTAACGGAAAGAGTGAGCCACCCGTGGTCAGTTCGTCGGCGATGACGGACTGGGGGATGCTTTCACTGGCCATGCTGTTCAGATCCAGCTTCACCCCGTCGTTGCTGCCTGCATCCTTTCCAAATGTCCCATCAAAACTCCACTGAGGCTCTCAAGCAGACTTTCTCTCATCTGCCGTTTGTTCTCAAGATTCAGCCTCCAGCAGAGACCGAATTCCGTCAGTACTCCTTCTGCCCCCTGGCACACCGCATAGCCGCCCGGATTCTGCAAAACCCTGGCTGCTGTCAAACAGCCACTCTGCAAAGCCTCCATACGAGTCCTTCATAGACGAGATCTTGGCAGGAGGGCGCCAGCTCCTTCATGGCCTTCCAAATGCTCCCGTTCCAGCGACTCTTAAAAGCACCAGTTATCTGTGCAGGAAAATGAATAAATGGGGCCACATCAAAGAGAGGCTGGAAGATATCGTTGAAAGCTTGGATGAAGCGAGCATCGGGAATGGAAGCGTTGGCCAATGCTGGGTCCGCTTGACCTGGGAACAGTTTGGCGTAAGGCAGCTGATTCTCCGTCATGAAAGCTGCATTGAGCGCTGCCAGAGCCATGGCCACCGTTTCGTTCCCTGTGCCATTGATCTGAAAGGAAAATGAGGACTCAGCCAAAAGCTGCTGAGCTGGTTCAGGCAACCCCGAGAGCGAGGAGTTTGGAGTTCTTGATGCGAGTGAGGGAGCAGACGCGAACCGGTGGGAAGGAGAGGCTTTCAACGCCCACGTATTGCAGGCTGGTGACGTAGTGTGGTTCGGCCAGGAAATCCACCAGTGCTACTGCAACCAACTTCCTACTGCTATCACTAGCAATTTAGACGGCGAACAATGAGACGGAGAAGAGAGGAACCTTGAACATTGAAGACGGTGAATGAGAGGACGGCGATGATGATGATGAGCCAAAAGGCTCTGATATGGAGGCCGCGCGTGCGTGCCTCGTATAGGTCGATGATCCCATGAGCGCTGGTCACACTGCACCAAGTCCCCAAAACCCCTGCTTTCTCATCACCCTCCATTATTTCACCCGGCTTGCTCAGCTTTGCTTCTGATTGTCGCACTGCCATCGGCGTTTTTAGCTTCAAATTGCTGCCGCTATTGTCCCGCCTCCACCAAGCAACCAGTCATTTCCTCACTTTTCAATCGACCTTTGCTTGTCCTCATTTTCTGCCTCCGCGACTTTGATTCTGAATTCACTTTAGGTAGCGGCTAGTTTTTCAGAGACAGTGTCCGTTTTCTGGTAATTTGTGAAGAGATCGCAAACCACCCCTTTATACGCGAAGTGTTAGAAATTATTTTTGTCTTATGAGTTTGCTTCGAAACTACGAGAAATTATTTTTTATGAGGACTGTACAAGTTTCACAAAAAAATGTGTTGAGCCTGCTAAAAACCAGTTAAGCCATTTCACTTTCGCAAAACAAAAACATGTTTGCGATGCTTTTTTAAATTCAACTATACATAGATCAATCAACAAAACGTTCAGAAAAAAGATTGTTCGCAAAGGTATAGACTTGACTAACTGCACCCATGGTAACCAAAGCTCAGGTGACAAGCATACATCACTAGTGGCCAATGCAAAATTCAACACCCTCTTCATGCGAATCCTTAGTTTCCCTTTCGAACATAACAAGACCAGCAGAGCAACGTCAGCATCAACAAAAGCAGAAAGAGCAGTTCGTAGAGCAATTCCTCAAGAACCAGGTGAGTCCCAAGCTCGGTGTCGGGAGGAAGGGAGTGTCAGTATCTGAGCACATCAGCAGAGGCAGGCTGGAGCTGAGGGGTGGAGGGTGCCGCCAGCCCCGAAAAGGAGGCAACAGCAGGCGGGGAGCCGGAGGAGGAGGAGGGCGCCGACTCTTCGGGAATGGGCGCCAGTGCCGCCGCTGAGCCTCGCACATCTCGACGTCTGCCAAGCCTAATTCCTCTATTTGCTAGCTCCGTGGGGGGTGAAGGGGGGAGGGAAGTGAAAGGGGGTACCGGAAGGAGGGTAGACTGAGAGCGCGACGGGCTCTGGAGAGACGACGCCGAGAGGGCAGGCGAGGGTTGGCGAGGCGGCGGTAGGGCGGCTGGGCGGAGTGGGGGGCGATGAGGTTGTTGAAGGTGAGCGGCCGGTAGCGGTTGCGCCACTGGATCACCGACACTGCGCCCTGCTCGGAGACCTGCCAGATCATTGTCATGACTGGAGGAGATAGGAAATGAAGGGAAAAGGACTATGGGCTCCTGGTCGCAGGCTATGGAGGCAGGCTCGGCGGAAGGTCGGAAGACGAAGATCATGGTCCAGATGGGCAGCAGATGCACCAGCACCTCTCGCAGCACCTTCACCACCGTGTACTCCACTTGCTCATGGTGCTGCAAGGCAAAATCACTTCAACAACTTATCCCAGCAAGCGAAAGAAGATAAAGCAAAGGCGGAAAAGAAGCAATAGGAACTAACAAAAACGCCTGAGCAGCCCTGCTCCTCGCTGGCGGCTAGGAACATGACCAGATGATAGGCGAGGTTGGCCAGCGCTGACAGCTCCAGCACTCCGATCAGTCTGCAACTTATTTCACTCCAATCTCCTCCATTTCCCATCCAATTCTTAGCTCACAGCCAGAGATGGAGCTTCTGGGCTCGCTTGAAGGGTGCCTGGGCACTGACGCTGTTCAGCTTTCGCGTGAGCAGAGTGGAGGTGACAAGGAGGACCTGGAAGAGGTTGCGTTGGAGGAGATCTCAAATACTGCTGAGAGGCCATACCTGAATTGTGGCCAGATGGCCGGCGGTGATGTAGATCCAGAAGGTGGCGTAGCAGTCGAACCAGACTGAGTCCGCGTACATCAGGCCCAGCACCACGAAGCTCGTGTAGTAGACGAAGAGCAGCGACAGACTCATGGCCATTAATCTGTAAGCCTCTCCTCCAGCTTAGAAGGGATTGTGGAGGAGGGAAGTGGAAAGAAGTGCCTGGGGACGAGATCTGCATGGCAGTGGTGCACACGACTGGTGAGGGTGAGGTAGAAGTGGGCCACCACCAACAGCTCCAGACTGCGCAGGTAGAGCGAGGCCAGACTCCCTTGCGTACTGAAGCCCCAGATCCACTCCACCGTCCTGTCAAAGGCATTCATTGCTTTTCTTTTCGGGTGATTCTGTTTTTCTAATCTTCGTTTGGATTTATTGAATGTCAATTTTAAGTTCGTGGCTAAACAAATAGGTGGGCAGACATTTGCCTGTACCAGTTGGCGACAGGCCAGTTTGCTCTCGGGAACAAAGGCCACGGCGCAGTCAGCTGATAAACATCAAACACCCCCGCACCTCCCACCCGGTCGCCTTTCCTTCCCTTTCGCCCCCTACATGGTTATCATTAATCAATTCTGCATCCGCTTGCGTCAGAATCCTGTCCCCCTCTCATCCCTCTCCTAGCACGTGAGACTCTCTCCCTACAGAAGACTGGGCCGGTTTTGCCTCGTCGCTCCCAATTGCTATTTCCGTTTGACCAGAATGAGAGAGCAGGGAGCAGTAGAGAGAAGGTGGGTGACGTACCCGCAGCAAGTGTGCACAGCACAGAGGTAGAAGAGCAGGAGGAGGTGAGTGGAGCGCGCTCCTCCGTAGTGGAAGCGCCAGATGCGCCACAGGCACAGGACACCCGTCACAGCCGACAAGAAACAGAGCAGAGTACTTCTGCAAATCCAGTCATCATGGGAGTGGGATCAGAAGAAGAGGGAAATGTAGGGACCGAATGCAGGCCAGCTCATTGTAGTGGCTCCAGCAGGTTTTGCGGAAGACGTCGATTGATTCGTTCTCGTAGGCCGATCGATTGGGGACTGGGGTCCATCTCTGCTCGCCCAATGCGACTCCAGTCCGTCCAGGGGCGGGATGCAGAATGTGAGCCATGAGCCGTGAGCCATGAACAAAAGATAGGAGTGTGAGCCATGGTGAGCCAAGAATCCACCCTGTCCCATGTCCGCTGATGCAGAACATAAGCCATGGCATGAGACAATGTCTCACGGTGGCTCACCATGGCTCACGTCTGTCATGGCTCATGTCCGCTGATGCAGAATGTGCGCCACGGACGTGAGACATTGTCTCACGATGGCTCACCATGGCTCACGTCTGTCATGGCTCATGTCTGCTGATGCAGAATGTGCGCCATGGCGTGAGCCATGAGACATGTTCATAGGAGTTCATGTCCGACCGCCTACCCCTGCTTCCATGGTGAGACATGGCTGAGTTCACATTGGCAAAGTGCTTTGACCCTGGGTTTAATCTGGCTATTCTCTTTCCAAAGGACAATATTGATTTTAAATGACATTGAATAATGGCTAATAAAGAATGGTGGTTTTTTTTAACAAAATCGCTGATTATTTGCATGATGATGTCTTGTAACCAAGTCTTGTAACAAATTTTAGCACATGGCGTTATTTTTTTTGTTTTTTGTCCAAAACTTAAAGTTTTAATGTTTCAAAATACGAAAAAGCATAAAACAATAGTTTTTAATGAGATCAGCTGAATTGTGTCAAGTACTTCTGTCATTGTGATATCTTCAAGCTGCTAAAAAGAATGTAACTACGGCGCATAAAAATCCCTACAGCAATTCATAAGTATTGTTTCCATTTTATATCATTGGGGAATTTTTAATATATCCCGATTTATGGTAATAAACCTCAAATCTTGAGGTTTCAAAAATTCTAAGATACATAAATTGATTGATTTTTGATAAAATCAACTGAATTATGGCATGAAAAATTTTACAGCTAAGAATACCTTGGTTTTGGCAAAAATTCACTTGGTAAATGGTAAAATGGAAACTTGATATATGTGATTTAAAATGGAAACTGCTGACATGGAATTTTATTTGTTTCCCATTTGGACTTAAGGCATCAAGTGTGCCTGCACAAGCAAAATCTTTTAATCTTTTGATTATCGTTTGATTAATGGATCATTTAAAACCAACAGATCATCATGGCCTATCATGTCCATTGTCATGGCAAATCGTGTCTATCAGATGTGAATCAGCCATTTGCCATGGTAAGCCGCTGTTTGCCATTGGCTGAGACATCCGATGGGATGGCAAATGAAGGCTCAGACTTCTGCATCAGCCCTTTTCCATCGTCGGACGCCGTGAGCCATTCCATGCGCGTCCCATGTCTTGTCGTGGCAAATCATGGCTCACATTCTGCATCCCGCCCCAGTTCCGCCTCCCCCACTCCAGCATCACTTCCGCTGCCATGCACACACGCCTTGATTGAGTACTGCAAATGCCAGAGATCAGCTGGAAACCAGCCTCTCCTATTCTCTGAGCAGGAAAGTTCTGGCCAGGAAAGTGCGTCAGTCAGTGAAGCGCAAAGAATGAGCGGCCAAGGCTGAGTCATTGAGGGGAGCATGCAAGGCACGTGGGGATATGAGTGATGGCTTTGGCGGGGCTGGGGATATGAGTCCATTTGGGCGGGAGGACTGAGAGTAGTATGGGGGCTGGGGAGGCAGTGTGACCGCATTCCTGGCCTGTGTAAAGGCGGTGGCACATCGGGAGCGCAATGGGCAGGAGGGGGGAGGGCGGGGGGTATTGACTATTGAGTCCCTCCGCCTGACACTAGGCTCCGTTCTTGGCCCTCTGCCATCGCCTCGCCACACCTCCTCCCTACCGCCCAACCGCTCCCAGCACTCACTCCACCACGCGGCTACGGTAGCAGACCATTTTCACCATAACTGCGCTTTATCTGGAATCGAGGCTAGAAAAAAAGGGGGAAGAAACACGTTGCGCTGCTTTTGCAAGCGCTTGTGCAAGACTGCAGCGTATAAATGCAACTCTGGGAAGGATGAGTTGAGACTGAGCTAAGGGAGAAAAAGCATGTCCCGTAAAAGAAAAGCTGGTGGCAATCAAGAAGAAGGAGAGAAGGAAGTGTGGAGTCCTGGCGCTCGACGACTGTGGCTCTTCTATGGCAAGAGCCATCCGTTCAGCAATTTCTGGCCTTCCCCTTTCCAACTGGACGGCCTGGACTGGAGCTGTGGTGAGCAGTACTTCCACTATCGCAAGGTTTCATGCCAACTCACCTGCCACCACTCATCTTCAAGGCACTTGAAGGCACTGCTATTCAATGACGTCAAGACAGCGGAGGCGATTCGCGCAACCCAGGAGCCTCGTAGTCATAAAGCCCTTGGCCGAAAGGTGAATTTTTTTAATTTTTAAGTTTTACCTTTCAGAGAAAAGGTGGACTCAAAAAAATAAAACTTTAAGGTAAGCCCCTACGTGGACTCAGAGTGGTCGGCAGTGGACGAGGAAGTGATGGAGGCCGCTTGTTACGCTAAGTTCAGCCAGAATATCGATCTCAGGCGTCGCCTTCTTCGCACTGGCGATGCTTTTCTCGTCGAATCAAGGTCTGCAAATCCACATCCCCCGATTGAAATATATAACAGATTCTATGCTCATCAATAGGAGTGGGATTGCCTCAAAAATGGTGCATTTGCAGTCCCAGGGACAAGAAGTGGGGCACAGGCTTGGGCATCAGGCACCCGGAAGCTGGAGACCCAAAAAAGTGGCCCGGTCGAAACCTCCTCGGCCTCATACTCATGCGAGTTCGCCAGAGACTCCTTGAAGCTGGCTTCACTTGATTCATCTTATTTTTATGTGGCTTTTTTTGAGTTGTCCAATTGTTCGGCTAATATTTTTGGGATCCCAAACGGCATAATGTGATATTTTTGGCTAATGTTGAATGAACTGAAGCTTATAGTTTATTTGATAGCACAGGATTATATTATTATATAGTGGGTTATACTAACCCAAAAAGTATCTCTTATCTATATTTTACCTGCGATTGAAGTAGGGGAAATTTTTTTATATAGCTTAATTTGAATTCTACTTGCAACTGAAGTGGATGAAATTTTTTCTTAGCAAAAAAATAAGTTTTATATCTTAGATTGTGAACTTTGTGCACTGTAAAACTATCGTCAGTCCAATGTAAAACTGGATTAATTAATGATAAGAGAGCACCTGGCCAAAATACTAATAAGTGTATTTGAAATCTGAGGTCCCAAAAAAAAGTAAAATGTAGCAACATTTTTAAAAAACTATGCACAGCAAACAAATTTTTAACTGACTCTGCTACCTATCTCCATTGCAATTAATTGCAATTGACTACAAAAAATATGCCTCAGTTTAATTTCACCTACATATGATAGTTTTCAAAAAATAGACAAAAATTTGGACTTAAAATTTAAAAAAAAATTATATTTCAACTAATGGGTAAAGTCTGCAAAATTTGGGAGCCAACTACATTTTGACCAAATAAATTGTCATTAAAGTAAGGTGCTCTCTTATCATTAATTAATCCAGTTTTACATTGGACTGACGATAGTTTTACAGTGCACAAAGTTCACAATCTAAGATATAAAACTTATTTTTTTGCTAAGAAAAAATTTCATCCACTTCAGTTGCAAGTAGAATTCAAATTAAGCTAAATAAAAAAATTTCCCCTACTTCAATCGCAGGTAAAATATAGATAAGAGATACTTTTTGGGTTAGTATAACCCACTATATAATAATTTCATCCACTTCATACAGGGGCAAGGCCCCTATGCATGGAGACGAAGATGGGGTTGGTGATCAGCTGCTTGTTCACCACGGCCTGGTGGAAGCCCATGAAAAACATACCATAATCTACATCCCAAATTACCTATATGATGCTAATTGTACGGTCAAAAACCCTTTAATATGCCTCCAGATGAAGTTGATGATGGGCTGCTTGTTCACCACGGCCTAGTGCAAGCCCATGGAGACCAGCTAGAAGCAAAGGGCTGCCAGGACCATAATCTACGTCCTAAATTACCTATATGATGCTATTTGTAGGCACAAAAACCCTTTAGAATGCCTCAAGACAAAGTTGGTGATGACCTGCTTGTTCACCACGGCCTGGTGGAAGCCCATGAAGACCAGATAGAAGTAAACTGGTGCCACAATCATATTCTACGCGCAAAGTTACCTATATGGTGCTGTTTTTTTAGACCAAAAACTATTTACAATGCCTCAAGATGAAGTTGATGATGACCTGCTTGTTCACCACGGCCTGGTGGAAGACCACGCAGACCAGGTAGAAGCAAACGGGTGCCACCATCGTAATCTACGTTCAAAATTACCTATATGGCGCTGTTATTTTGGCGAAAAACCCTGTAAAAAGCATAAATATAGAGCTTGAATTGAAAAACATGCAAAAAAAACCCCCAAAAACTGAATTTTTACCCAAAAAGTTGATGTTTCGACCTAAAAAACGCGGAAAATGCCCAAAATAGAGGTGCCTTGATACTTTTTTGGCCCGATTTACCCTAGAACCGTTGAGATCTCCGCCCCACAGGCAGCCAAAGTGTCTGCAACAGTGCGGACGGACGGACGGTCGGACGGTCGGTCGGTCGGTGTGCGCCCGGACACCGGACATTTTTAAAAAAAAGTTTTTTTGAAATAACTTTTTTAATAAGGCACTAAAAAATTTTTGTCCAAAGAGGACCCCCCACAATTCGACCACGGCGCGTCGATTGAGCCTATTTGCAGCGCTCTCCGACGTCTGTGTGACGAGCTACAGCCTGCCAAACTTTGGGAAAGCTGCAATTGGTTGTGTTGCTCGATAAGAGGGGCTTGGCGCTACCGCTCCGCTAACGCTCCGCTCGCGCAAGCCCAATTTCACGTTATTGATGTAAATGCTGAATGAGAATCTCTACAAAATTGTGATTAGCCTAAATCACTGTATGTAACTAAATACAAAACAACAAGGAGCTTGCAAAGTTTTTCAATTATTAGACTTATGAACCGATAAAAACCTATTTATTGCTTTTGAAATTAAGAGGCGTTTTTTGATTGGAGCAGAAACCCCATGAAGGGGGATACACATAAATTTTTTACCGCGTATCTTTTAATGTTTTCTAGACCAAAATATTATGAGAAAACGAAAATGGTTGTTAAGTTTGCGTAATTAATTCACAAATTTTAAAAAATTGCCTATTATTGACAAAATTTGCAAAATCACGTTTTGCAAGTCAAAGAGGTTTTGGCCGTTTTCTTTACATTTGTGCCTTTTTAACAGAGGATATAGGGATCTTGGTTAGATTGCAAGCTTTCGCTTGATGCCCAAAATACCCATATTTTAACTGAAAAGACCTGAGACATTAGCCTTTTTGTGATTGCAAGTACTGTTGTGACTCGCTGCAGCCATCGATATGCAAAGCTTATTGATGGGATGACTCAAGGCATGCTTACCTTATCATTATGTGACTAGTGATCCTGTCCGCGGGCATTGGCGTCACTTGGAGGCAATTCGTAGGGCACCATTCTTTGTGAGCTCCCGATGCGGCAGCCTGGGCGCATAAACCTCACCCAGCTAGGGCGCTAAGAAGCCCTAAGTTTGGAGGTTCCCCTTCAATAGGCTGCCAAGGTTGAGCTCCCTTAGAACTGGTCGGATGAGGGGTACCCCTCTCTATTGACTGCCCATCCGCCCCTTCTCAGGCCCCCTCAGTGGCACTTTCCATACCCTCCTCTGTCGCCCTTCCCCACTTTAGCTATGACGCGGGGCCCTCCATGTTTGCTAGGACTTCTTCCGTCTGAGGCGCTTGAAGAGTTTCCCTCCAGGTTGAGCGCTGATGCATGGCCCGCTTTGTTCCTCATATGTGCTTAGTGGCGATACATCACTCTCTATACACTTGCATTGTTCCCCCTTGTGTACCTTCCGTCACCCTTATTTGCTTGCCTGGCCCCTCAGTGTTCTTCCCTCCCTCCGCCAGTATATAAGGAGTCTATGTTCTCCTCTTTAGTCAGTCTGCCCTGCCTCGCATTGCGAATTACTGCTGCTGTTGGAGTGCTGGAAGTATGGGATAAACTCTGGACCTTCGCCAGCCTCTTGAGCTACCAGATCCACCACATCATCAAGGCCAACAAGGGCCTGGTTAGGGAGATTCCATGGCGGAACTTATAGTCTGTAGGATGTCCGGTGAGCATCCGGTGAAGCATGTCTTGGCCACAGGAAGTGGCAAGGCATAGGAAGTCCGGTGACAGAGATTCACCCGGAAGTTGAGATCCGCTGGAGTCCTGGCACAGCATGTGTGCCAGGAAGCGGAAATAGAGACAGTGATTAAGGGTTTACAGTTGGCTGTGACAGGTGTCATCTGTGCTACTTCTCTGGGTGTAGCTGGAACAGAGACACGGAAGCTGTCATCCTCCCGAGGGAGGCAGCCAGTCTGTACATGGTAGCAGAGAGTGGTTAGTTCTAAGCTGGGAAGGTCCAGGATGCTTCTGCTGGCACTTAATAATCAAAACTGACATTTACAGGACCCAAAAATCGGGGAGAAGAGGGTAGCCAAGGACAGGCTACCGGGAGAGCTAGCAGGAAGACTAGCTGAAGGCAGGGCAGACTCCCAAGCCACCACCGGCTTGGACAATGGAAAGGGCCAATTCATTTTGCCAGAACAGGAACTCATACCTGGCAAGAGGACAGCAGCGTCACAGGGAAGCCCCATCCAGCGACGAGGACATCAACCAAGCAGAACTGGCAAACTGGCTTACTTTTACAGGCTTTATATGGTAAACCTGTAGCTTAAGGTGGGGAATATCCTTGTGAGTCAGTGCCTGATCACCACTGGTTCATAATTTTAAACCTTACTTTAAAAAATCAGGTCAATTACAGCCCACAGCAGGAGTAAAACAGCTCTCCTGCTATCAGCTGGAAGAGGCCAGGACAGCGCAAGAGGCCAGGACAGACTTGTCGGATCCATGGAGTGGACTGCAACTTCCAAGATAGACCCACGGCACCCAAGTAAACACATTGGAATAATAGGCTAGGAGGCCATTGTAAAAGCCCAGGAGAGGCGGAAGTGCAAAGAGGCGGGGAAGACCTCTGATATTGTGGGGGAAGTGCCCAGGAAACCCCCAGGTTGGGCAAGCCTAGGAGAGGCGGAAGTGCTAAGAGGCAGGGAAGACCTCTGATATTGTGGGGGAAGTGCCCAGGAAACCCCCAGGTTGGGCAAAGCCTAGGAGAGGCGGAAATGCTAAGAGGCAGGGAAGGTCTCTGATATGGTGGGGGAAGTGCCCAGGAAACCCCCAGGTTGGGCAAAGCCTAGGAGAGGCGGAAATGCTAAGAGGCAGGGAAGGTCTCTGATATGGTGGGGGAAGTGCCCAGGAAACCCCCAGGTTGGGCAAAGCCTAGGAGAGGCGGAAATGCTAAGAGGCAGGGAAGGTCTCTGATATGGTGGGGGAAGTGCCCAGGAAACCCCCAGGTTGGGCAAAGCCTAGGAGAGGTGGAAATGCTAAGAGGCAGGGAAGGTCTCTGATATGGTGGGGGAAGGCCCAGGAAACCCTCAGGTTGGGTGAAGCCCAGGAGAGGCGGAAGTGCTAAGAGGCGGGAATATCTCTGATATGGTGGGGGAAGAGTCCAGGAAACCCCCAGGTCAGGCAAAGCCTAGGAGAGGCGGAAGTGCCCAGGAAACCCCCAGGTTGGGCAAAGCCTAGGAGAGGCGGAAGTACTAAGAGGCAGGGAAAGTCTCTGATATGGTGGGGGAAAGGCCCAGGAAACCCCCAGGTCAGGTAGTGAAGCTGCGAAATATTGAGATTGCCATGGAAGATTATTTGGCCTAATTAAGGTGCATTTTGGGTGATGAAACATGAGATAAGGGCAAAGTTGCCGGAAAGCCATTGAGAAGCTCCAGGTGGAGCAGCAGCAATTATGAGCCAGGATGTGGCTGTGCAAGTAGTGGTAGGCTGACAATAGCCTGATATGCCTAGAAGGGCCTGATATAACATAGCCTATGCAAAGCTGTGAGGGAAATACTAGATAGTAGGAATGATTGGAAGCCTTGGTAGGCACTGATGCGGCTAGACATGCCTGAGTAGCCTAGGAACACTGTGATGCAGGGGAAGACAGAGGGGATGAGAGCCTGGACGATGACTCGAGTGACCTTGTGATGACAGGAAGGGCTGGAAACTCACACAACCTCAGATGGGGGTGAGAAGTGCGGATTTTGATGATGAGCTCTAGTGAGGCCTGGGAGGCCACCAAAACTTTACCCAGAAAATAGGCTGGAAAGGTAGAATAGGGTAAGGATGAGAGCTGTGGCTGGCGGGAAGTGATTTAGGGCCAGAGATATGGGACGGGATGGGTGAACAAACTTAATCCCAGCTTCAGGCCAGAACAGGCACTGGAGAGGAGATGGGGGAGAGAAGGAAATGGAAGGCTGTGGGTAGCATGAGCAAGGGCGAAAGCCAGGGGAGGCGGACAGAGGGCCACAGAGACTGGCCAACACCTGCGCCGAATTCTGCCCAGCTCGCTATTGAGCCCCACTTCTCATTTTAGTCAACCTACGAAGGGAAAGCCTAAGATATAAGGAAATAGACAAATGAGGCTAGATTAAAATTGCCGAATGGAAGAGTAGGAGTTGTGGAGAAGACAGGTGCAGCACCATCCACTGTGAAAAGACAAACAATACCCTGAGCACATAAAAATGATGAAGACAGGTGATAACAAATGGGTTGGCAGTTTGGGGAAGCCAGCAGGCGCCTAGAGGAATGGAAATTTAACAATCCAATCAGACAGCTAGAACAGACTGAGAGGTAACTGAAAGGCCAGAGGGACTGAAAGGTAACCTCGCAGGACCAGGTTGAAGAAAGCGTGAATAGCAGACTGAAGACTGGAAGTAGTGTTGATCAGGACATTAGGCCAGGGCAAACTGACAACTTTACAATTGAGGAGTATATCCGGAACTAAGCCTGGTTGAGCACGCAACAAGCTTAATCTAAACCAACATGCATAAATACATCAGCGGAACAACACTGCAGGAGCTCTGAGGAGAGGAAAGGGGTAGGAAGGAACATGAAAAGATAGGAAGGAGTCCAACTGCCATCTACCACGCAGACAGGGTAGATCCTTGCCAACAAAGGCAAAAGCAGGGAGAATGAGAAGAAAAGTGGAGGCAGACCAGTGGCACCAGGAGGAGCAGCTACTGCACCAGCTACGCAATGACCAGGCCGACACCGACGCTGCCCTTGCACAACTACAAGCCACCCTCAACTGAAACTGGCCAGTCCCTCACCGACGACGCCTGGCAGCAGGGGCAGGAGGCGACCGCCGCCTGGCAAGGCCAGGATGGAGTCCACCATGTCGTCGCTGACCACGACGCCGGAAGGGCTGGAGCGGGCCACCGGAGGGAAGAGGTCGGCGCTGGACAGCCTGGGAAAGATGAGGGAGGAGCTGATGGGACAGCTGGAGGAGCGACGCGCAGGGCTGGCAGAGCTGGAGACAAAGATGCCGACAGTGGAGGCTGCGCTGGCGGCGGCAGAGGCCACAATGGCGGAAGCCCTGGCAGAGGTGGAGACGGTGTTGATGGAGCTGATGCCCTTGCTGGAGGAGGCCAAGACCGCGGCCCAGCGCCATGGCCCCATCAAAGCCATTGCCGTGGAGGCCTTCTGGGCCGTCACCCAGGACGCCGTCGCTGGCCTCTATGACCTGTAGCCGGACGAACTTCAGGCCCGTCTGACTACCCTACAGCACCTGCACACCGAGCAGCTGCCAGGCTTGGAGGAGGAAATGGAGCCGGATCGCCTTATGGGACTGCTGGGCGAACGCATCAACCTCCTCAGCCAACCCCCTCAAGCGGAAGTGGACACTGCGGATGCTGGCCTGCCTGAGGAGCAAGAAGACAGAGAGGAGGCCGTGGTTGAAGAAGCTGCAGCTGAGCCGGCAGTGGAGGTGGACATGAAGCCTAGAGAAGAAGCTGTTCAACTGGAGCAAGTGCAGCCGACGCACGCAGCTGCTGCAGAAGAAACGAAGCTGGAGCCGGACCTGGAAGCAGGAGGAGCATCCGGCCAACCCAGAAACCCTGGCCACTGCCCAGGAAGCAACTGGATGAAGAAGAGGAAGCCCGTCGCAGGATGAGCATCCGGCCAACCTGGAAATCCTAGCCACTGCCCAGGAAGCAACTGGACGAAGAAGAGGAAGCCCGTCGCAGGATGAGCATCCGGCCAACCCGGAAACCCTGGCCACTGCCCAGGAAGATGCACTCAAGAAGCCGACCGGCAACCTATCCAACCTGGAAAATGCGGCAAGTCAAGCAGGGCAGACGGCTGCTGCTCCAGCGTCCACAAGTTCAGAGCTGGGAGCAGCGGGGGAAGAGCTCGGAAAGCTGGAAGTGGCTGACGTGGCCAAGAGTGCATCGGAGTGCCTACAGCTGGCGGATGCATTGAAAGAGCACCTGGTGAGCCTCTGGGACTGGCTGAGCTAAGAGCTGAAGGGGAAGCGGACTGGCCTGGGCAAACTGGAGGTGCGTCAGGAGACTGCCAAGCTGGCCCTGGCCGACCGACTCCAGGCTGAGGAGGCGGCGCATCTTCAAGCTCATGCCTGGCTCAGGAACAAGCAGAACGGGCGAACAAGAAGAAGAAGGAGCCAGACGTCTGGCGCAGGAGGAGCAAGAGCGTCTCAAGGCAGAAGAAGCAGCGGAAGCCAGGGCACAGGAAGGGGCCCGCCTCAAGGCCCAGGAGGAGGAAGCCCACCAGAGGGCAGAAGAAGAGGTGGCAGAATGTAAGCGAGCTTGGTAAGCTGCTCAAGCCAAGGCAGCTGAAGATAAAGCTCGTCTGGAGGAGCTACAATTGCTGGCTGAGGCAGAGGCTACGACCAAAGCAGAGGAGGAAGCTCATCAGCTTGCTGCCGAGGGAGAAGCATAACAGAAAGCTGAGGAAGATGAGAGACTACGAGCTGCAGAGGCGGAAGAAAAAGCGGAAGCTGAGCAGGAAGCCCATCGCAAGACAGAGGAAGAGGCTGCTCAAGTGATGCGGCTGAAGAGGAGCGAGCTCACGAAAAGGCGGAAATGGAGCAAGCCCGCCTTCGAGCAGAGCAAGAAGCGGAGGCTCAGGCAAGAGCAGAAGAAGCTCACCTGGCAGCAGAAGAAGCGGCCAAAGTTCAAGCCACAGCGGAGGAAGCGGAGCGTCAGCAGGCCAAGCAGCAAGCTCAGGTTGAGAGGAACGTCATCAAGCTGAAGCTGAAGCCAAAGCCAAGGCGGAGGAGGAAACGAGACAGAAGGCAGGGGAAGAGTAGCGTTTGGCCACAAAAGCTGTCACAGCAGAGGAAGCAGAGCGGCTATGAGCAGAAGCTGAGACCCAAGCCAAGGCGGAGGAAGAGGCGGCGGCGTTGAAAGCTCAGCTGGCCAAAGAGGCTGTCGCCACACTTGCTGTCGAGTTCTGCCAGCAGTTCCAGCAGGTTCTCGGGAGCGTCAGCGGGCCAAGCAGCAAGCTCAGGTTGAGAGGAACGTCATCAAGCTGAAGCTGAAGCCAAAGCCAAGGCGGAGGAGGAAACGAGACAGAAGGCAGGGGAAGAGTAGCGTTTGGCCGCAAAAGCTGTCACAGCAGAGGAAGCAGAGCGGCTATGAGCAGAAGCTGAGACCCAAGCCAAGGCGGAGGAAGAGGCGGTGGCGTTGAAAGCTCAGCTGGCCAAAGAGGCTGTCGCCACACTTGCTGTCGAGTTCTGCCAGCAGTTCCAGCAGGTTCTCGACACCAAGGCTGCTCGCTGGGCCCTCAAGCCCAGCGAGAAGGGCAAGAAGAAGAAGAAAAAGGCCCCACCAGTGGAGCCAAGCCTGCCGCTGGATGAGTCCAGAACCTAGCTGGAGTCGGCGGGAGAGGCAGCAGCCTTCGACAAGGGTGAGGCGGGGAGTTGGTTGGATGCCAATGCCTGTCGCCTGGGAGGAGCTCTGCTGGAGCCAGGAACTGGGTCGAGTGGAAGGCCAGCTAGAGCAAACGAAGAGGGTGGAGGAGGAATTGTGCATGTCGGGAAAGAACACACCCGCATGGCTCCTCGATGCCATCATCGCCCGCACCGGCCTCACCAATGACCTCAAAAACCGACACAGCAAAATTCAGATTGCACCAACTGGATGCTTGGCTGGGCTGGCCAACTTGAAGCGAAAGAAGCGGGAGCCAGACAAAGCTGATGGAGCTGGAGCAGCGAATGAAGGGACTGGCCAAGGAAGCGGACGCGGTGCAGGACTCCGACTCCCTAGCAGCTCCAGCCACAGCCCTGGCAGAGGTGGAATGGGAGCTGGGCAAGATGGAGGAGTTGGCGGGGCTGGCAGAGATGGTGGAGGGCCTGGCGCCCATGCGACAGCCAACCAGCCTCACCGGGCCGCTCATCGACTGGCATGCTCACCTCCTCCTCGACTGTGCCAAGCTCCACAAGCACCTGGTCAAACGCCGGCCGGAGACGCCTACACCAGCACCCTCTAAACCAGCATCCTGAAGACCATCATGCTGCTGACGGAGACGACAACCACCATTGTGTTCACCTCCACGGCGGACGTGGAGGAGCGCCTCGTGGGCCTCACCAACACCAGGACCAACCTCACCACCGTCCTGGCCCAACTTGATGATGCCAAGGATGCGGAGCGCCAGGCCCAGCTCACCGAGCTGCTCAGCCTGGTGCGGAAGGAGCAGGCAGAGCTGGACGGGGCTACGCAGCGCCTGGTCCTGATCATGGATCCGGAGGGTCACCTGCGAGCCAATGCAGCCCCGCTGGCAGCCGCGGAGAGGCTGATAGAGGAGCAGGTGGTGGAGGAGCGGGCCATGGAGGCGGCGGAGAAGAAGAAGCCAGCAGGGTGACAGGGATGGCCTCAAGGAGATGGCCGATGCGCTCCTGCCCAACCTGGAGCCAAAGAAGAAGGCAGAGGAGCTGGCCGGCCAGCTGGCAGAGCTCATTGCCCCGGCAGAGCAGAAAATGAAGCAGGCAGAAGAGCTGGCCTCCATCTGACAGCAGCACAAGGCAGGCACGGCCAGCCAGCAGAGTGGCCCGGTGCAGGTGATGAGTCTGGTGATGACGGTGACGGTATGGAAGAGCTGGGAGGACCGGCGGGCCAACATCCTGCATCTCGAGGAGGCCCGTCCACGGCTGGACACTGCCACCCCCGTGGTACAGGAGCTGGAGTTGGCCGAGTGCCCCTTGACAGAGTCCAAGGCCCAGCTGGTGGCCAACTACCGGGCAGCCCAGGCAAGGACCTTATCAGCAAGACCATACAGGAACTCAACAAGCCAGCCAATGCGCTGGCCAAGGAAAACTTCTGGCGAGCCCAAGCGGCAATAAAAAGAAACAAAAAAGAAAAAGAAAAAGAAAATTTCAGGAACCAGGTACCCCACAGTCTACAGCCCAGCAGATAAAGCGTGCCAGACCCTACTGCAGAACTTCTGGACCAGGAAGACAACCAGCTAGAAGAGTGACAAGGAAAACACAAAACCGGAATAAAGTAGGAAGTAAGTAGGAAGTAAGTCTGGAAGTGAGTTTGTGTAGTAAGAACCCAGGACAAAACCGGAACAACAAGGACTCCAAAGAAGGGATTGTTCCGCTCTGTCGGCAAACATGCCTGTGCCTCCCTACCAGGGCACACAAGCCCTCTGCCATGACAGCACGCATCACTCATCCTATATGCTCACAAGGTCCTATCTCTTTCCCTCATCCTCTACATTGTTCCTATCCCCTCTAGCCAGAATATGCGGCAAGCAATGGCCAAAGTTGGGTTGTTAGTCAGAGTAAGTGGGGAGTGAGCGGAAACAGGCCTTTCTCCACCCCCCCAGGGGCCGGCAAGCTTCACTGGATTTTAAGTGGCGAAGGGAAGAAGATGGATTGGGATGCCGTAGAGGCTGGCCTGGAAGGCAGCTAGGGTATGGCAGGCAGAGAACTAGAACTGGAAGGTCTGGAACGGGAAGACGGACGGAAACTTCCATTTAGAAGGCTGGAAGAAGGACTAAGATGATGAAGAGGGGGAGAGGTGAGATTGAGGCTGGGCGGGCTGGCCGGTGAAGAGTAGGTGGTGGAACAAGGAGCCCACATTGAGCACCAGCTCTGTGAACCCAGGCAGTGAGCATTCTCCATGCGTTCCACCTCTGAAAGCAAGGATTTTCTGTTACCTCTCATCCTGTTCGCATCCAAACTTTGTCAAAGACAGAAAAGGACATTGTCTAGGAGGATAAGAGATTCATTCTCTGTCAGGAATTTAAATGGGACAAATAGCTCCAGCAAAGTGCTCCATCACCATCTAAGGGGGTTAAGTGAGGCCAGCTTGAGCCTTTTGGGGGCTGAAGATGAAGGAGGAGGGCTGAAGGGAGGCGAGTGGCCTTATTATGACCCCCTTTCCGAGCACAGCCTTTTTCTATCTCTATCATGAAGGCAGCCCCTTTTTCTGGAGACCTACAGACTGCAATGCGGGCTGGGGCTAGAGATAGATAAAGCCCCCACAACTCCTCACTGCTTACTTTTCAGCAGGCTATAAGTTGTTTTTATCAAACCCAGGAACTCATTCAGCCAATGAAGGACAGCGTTGATACCAGGAGTGAGATAAGGGTGAGTTTTAAACAAATTGAACCTGTGGGACCTAAATTAATCACGACAAACTAGGATGGCCTGCATTGGCATTGACAGAGTTAAACTGGTACACAGGACCTTAGGAGTAAACCCCCCCCTTTTTTCTCTTGCCAAAATCCGCCAGATGAGGCCCAGCAATCTTGGCCACTCAGGAAAGTCCTCTAATCGACATAGAAAATAAAACAACAAAGGCAGGCCATTAACAAGGGGAGACTGCTAAGCAATCTTTTGGCTGCCTGAGCTTAGAAATAGACAACAAAAATTAGCCACCCTTGGCACGTACCAGATAACTCAAATCAGTCATGGGAGGAGAGTAGGAGAAGGGAGAAAATCATCGCAGAAGGGGCGCTTTGGCTTAAGGCTGGAACCCACAATGCCAGTGCCCTAGCCAGCCCTCCACCACCCCTCAGGACAACACCCCAAAAAACAGCCCTAGAAACATTCTGAGCCCCTCCAAGCCTCCTCTTTGCTCCTCAGAGCAGAGCGCATAGGGGAAGAGTCATCGGAGGAGGAAAGGAAGGATTGTGGCAGCACCCCCTCTCCCCGCCCTTCCAGAGGGAAGGGGTGCCGCTGTAAAGGGCGCCTTGGGATAGGTCTAAGGCTACTCTACCAGTGCCCTAAACAGCCCTCTCCCCTCCCTCTGGAAACCTCCAAAACTCAGCCCTAGGCCACCTCCAGTAGAGGGGGACCAAAAGGAGGCTGCACCCTCCAGAGCCTCCAAGAGGCTAAGATTATCAACAGGAATCAGGAGGGCTAATAAAGCCATGCGCCCTCCCCACTGCCTTTTTCCTAAGGCCGCTGCTTTCCCAGGCCTTTTGGGTACCTATAACTCACCTACGATTAGCTGCCGAGGTCAGGGGAAAAGCAGGCAAAAGTTGAGGGCAGACTGCTGACAAGCAATAGTGCCAGGGAAGGCCTGCGTGAGGAGGCTCTCCTCATTTTTAGCTCCCGAACATTCGCCTCCTTCTTGTTCTGTGCAAAGGCAATAAAGGGCGCCACATTATGTTCAAAAGCGGCTCTTAGACATAGGAACATCATTATGATGGCAACAGGACAATTATTAGTGACGCCGAAGCGAAACATCCAGGCCCTGAGTAGTTGTCACAATAGCGGCTGCAGGGCTGCTACCTGTCCAGCTGCCAACAACAAGCCACACTCAACAGGGCCTTGAAGGGTAGGGTAACGAAGGAAGGCTGTCTGCAGAATGCAGAGGAATAGGTAGGCTGGAAAACAGCGCCAAGAAAGAAAAGGCAGTGCTGATGTAGGGGTAATGGCGTCAGCCTTTACTTTCTGTCAAACCGCCCTTGCACACCTACCCTGCACTTTCTCATTGCCCCTTTTGGGCCCCCTCACGTATATTCCCCTCCCATCGCCCCACTGACTGCCAATCGCAGGAGGCACCAACGAGGCCACATTCAGGCATAGTTTGAGCGATCATGGTCCATCCACCAGCCAACGCACCCACCTGCCTTTAGGAATAAGGATCGTGGGCAATCTGAGAATGGACAGGAATAATAAGTAAAGGACAGACAGGAGCAAGGAAGAGTGAGAAATAGAGGGGAGGAGTGTGATGGCGCCCTTCCTCTTCCGGCCCTCCTCTGCCCGCCCCACACTAATATTCCCCATCGGCAACCACTAGCCCACTCCTTTTGACTGACAGATTCAACTTCAAAAAAAAAAAGGAGGGGAAGGTAGTGGACGAAGACCTGGCCACCACAAGTGCTGCAAAGGCAAAGGGCAACCGGAAGCGCCGGATGGCCACCGGAAACACCCTGACAGAGCTGCAGCTCTATGCCGCCAAGGCGGACAAGGCCCACAACGAGTCAAACGCCCCGACAACATGGATGGCAGCTTGGGAAGACGCAGTGACAGCCAGCGCAGGGCAGATTCCCTGGCAGGCCAGCTAAAGGATAGCGCAGAGACGCTGTAGGAGGAGACCCAACTCATACTCGCCATCCAGTCCAAGGAGGCGGAGAAGAAGATGGACGAGACCCACTGCCTTTCTTCAGAAGGAGCTCAAAGATCATAAGGAGGCCCTAGAGGAGGGTGACGAGGAGCACTCTGTGCATGAGCTGGACCAGGAGGCCAAACTGGAGGAGCAACAACAGGTCACAGAGGAGCTGGAGGACTCCATCTAGTTCACCAAGGATGCCAAGCTTCAAGCCTACAGGCTGACCGAGCAGAGATTGAGCAGCTGAAGGCGGATGCGGAGGCGGAAGGAGCAGAGAAGAGACGGCGCCGAACAAGCAGATCTTTGACCTGGAAGAGGAGCTCAGCAACAAACACTGCCAGCACACCGCCGCCATCAATCAATCTGGAGCAGCAACTGGAGCTGTCCAATCGGCTGAAGGAGGACTACCAGTCACAAGGACATGACCATCTCCTATCAGAGACGGACAAGTGCATCCGCTCCTTCAAGGCCAGCCTTTTCTCTTGCAACAAAAACAAAACTTGAGTCAAAACCAGGTAAACATGACTTAGGAACAGGGTGACATTTATAACACACAACTAAAGGAATTACACAGGGACAAAGCCATTAACACCTAGCAATTATCTGTAAAAAGGGATATCTTCTAAGAAAATAGGGAAATGGGGGTGGGTACACACTTAAATGGCCACATAGAAGTAAAAAGAAATTATCCCTACAGTCCTTGGACATGGAAATCGCAGGAAGATCTTATAAAGAGTCATGGGGAGTTACTAGAAAGACCAGGTCTAGGCGAAATTTATGAAGGCAACAGAACTATTCCAGTAATTTGGATGGCTCCAAAATTTCACAAAAATCATGTAGGTGCACAATTCATAGTAGGAGCAAAAAGGAGCAGTCTCAAATCTCTAGGGATGGAATTCACGAATATTCTAAAAACAAAAGGAGAACACTGAGATAGAAACAGCCGGAACATAGGGGAAAGAAAGAGACTAGACCTATACTGGAGCAAAAAGAAAACAGCTTAGAAATTTTATATATACTGAAAACAGGGAGGGGGAAACCTAACAACAACATGTACACAGCTAACTTCACCACTCTATAGCATTTCCGCTGTTGGTGTGAAGAGCAAAGTTGGGTGGAAGCTATTATCGGATGTACCGGAAGTACAAACGGAAGCAGAGGAGCCCAGCAACAAACGCTGCCAGCACACCGCCGCCATCAACAATGAAAGGCAATAAGGGCATCCGGTGGGGATTTGATGGTTAGCACTTCTGGGTTGCCCTCCAGAGCATCAGGACAGCAGCCGGAAGTGGAAGACAACCAGCAATCTGATCATCAGTCACCGGAAATCAACATGCACTGGTGCTTCGCTACCTGGAGGTGAAGAGGCCTTCCATGGCTTCACACCCCGCTGCAGAGCAGGTTATCTCCTCTGCTTTTGCTCATTGCCTCCCAGCACTTGGTGAAATGACTGCACAACCTGGCTGCCGCTGAGCCCACCAATGCAGGCATTGGGGGCAGCGAAAGCCACTGAGATGGAATCTGCCCTCAGCTTCGGTTCCATGGCCAGCAACCAGCACTTCCTGACAGCCCCTGCCAACCACCACCTCGCAGGAAGACAGCCATTGGAGGAGAACCAGGAGTTCCCATGACCTCCCCTTGGAAGGAGACAAACGACGGAAGGTAAGGGACCAGAATTGTAAGCTATGAATACAACCCAGGATATATGTAACAAGTAGGGAGTCGCAAACCCTTGCCTTTGGGCTTTGGAATGCTGCACGCTTTGGGCGTTGCCAACCATGAAACATAACTAAGCTGGGAGTGGCTGATGAACAAGGAAGATTCAAGCTCACCTGGAAGTCACGCCACCACCTTCATCCCGCCGGCACAGGTTTGGCCTACAATCCTATTCATATCTTTCACCAGGAGAAAGGTGATCTTCTTAGCTATTTATCCCCCTGAAATATCTAGTTCAGGATGAAGCGGAAACAACCGATCAGGACTTTCAAGGAGCCCCAACTAAAGGGGAAGGAGGGTAGCTCGTCTTCTTCCATCAACATCCATAAGGTTAGACTTTTGAGCAAGGAATAAGGTATTTTCTAGCAAAGACACTTTCTAATCTTTATACCGGATCAACTTCCACATAGGATGCATGATAATAAAATGGGGCTTAGCATAGATAGGGGCAGGGTTTACAAACTAAGGACCAGCGTATAATAACACTTTGGGAAGGAAAGGAAAGTAATACTCTGGGCAGTTAGCATTAGTAGGGGAGAAAATTATTGCCTCCAAAAAGGAAATTTGTAGGAAAATGAACATTGTTATGGGAAGGACACTACTGATGGGAAAAAAGGAACTGATAGAGGGATGAAGCACAATCAAGGAAAAAGCCAAAATAAGCGGGCCACACACAAAAAGTCCCAGCAATGATAGCCCATTCCAGTAGTAGTCAAATAATTTTTGTGACGTCAGGACTTTAGTAAATTAGGTTATGGGAAAAAAAGGAGCTCTGGGTTCAAATTCCGAAAACGTAGTTGCTGAAGTCAGTAACCAGGCACAGTGTAGAGCCTTTATGACCTGAGGCCAGCAAACCTGTTAAAAGGGGAGGGAGATTGCACAAGGGACAAGCCATTTTGGAAATAGAACATTTTAGTTGCCATAGCATGACCAGGAGAAACATAGAGGAAACAAACGCAAGGGTTGGACATTTGACAGCAAAACAAATAGGTCTAAGCAGGAAAGTGAAAGATTAGGAATTATGATTGGAAAGTTTTGCTATAATCGCAAGGGACAGTTGATTTTAGCAAGGTCAGGAGCGAAGATCTTGCAGCCTTAAGAGAGGATACTTTTCTGTAGCAATCAACAATCTAACAGTATCACCAGGCAGGAACTATAGAAAGGAAGAGAAAAGTGAAGACTTCTGGCGGAGGTCTACTAGTCAGTGTTTCCAATTCCGGGGCAGTTTCCCGGATGCCCACACAGGAGCCGGAAGCGGAAGTTCACCGGTGAGCTGATCACCCACCACCGGAAGATGGCATATACCAGCACTTCGCGCTGGACTCCCTGGCTGCTTACTTCCACACATGCTGCCCATGGGCAGGGTTGGAGTCGTGCCAATGGAGATTGATGAACTTTACCATGCTTTCTGTACCGGAACTGAGAAAGTATGGATTGCAGGAAGCAGGGCGATGCGGGAAGCTATGCGAAGGGAGTTGTCTGGGGAGACCACCATTCCTACATGCGCCTTCCCCCTCCCCCATCCCAAGAGTGCACGCATCCCTGACACCCAGACCTGGATGTTCAACTCTCTCCATGAGAGCCAGTCCCAAACACTCCCATTTCAATCTTTCATTTGGACTGCTAGTCTGTGACCTCCACCATCAACTGTTTTCCCCGCTCACAGCCCCATGTCTTTCCATACCCCAGGATATGTTTAATTTAGGATGGCTGCTGCTTCTGCTTTTCTCTTTCCTTTTCTATTAGCTTCGTGACCTCAGCCCCACATTAGGGGAGGATGTTGTGACTCGCTGCAGCCATCGATATGCAAAGCTTATTGATGGGATGACTCAAGGCATGCTTACCTTATCATTATGTGACTAGTGATCCTGTCCGCGGGCATTGGCGTCACTTGGAGGCAATTCGTAGGGCACCATTCTTTGTGAGCTCCCGATGCGGCAGCCTGGGCGCATAAACCTCACCCAGCTAGGGCGCTAAGAAGCCCTAAGTTTGGAGGTTCCCCTTCAATAGGCTGCCAAGGTTGAGCTCCCTTAGAACTGGTCGGATGAGGGGTACCCCTCTCTATTGACTGCCCATCCGCCCCTTCTCAGGCCCCCTCAGTGGCACTTTCCATACCCTCCTCTGTCGCCCTTCCCCACTTTAGCTATGACGCGGGGCCCTCCATGTTTGCTAGGACTTCTTCCGTCTGAGGCGCTTGAAGAGTTTCCCTCCAGGTTGAGCGCTGATGCATGGCCCGCTTTGTTCCTCATATGTGCTTAGTGGCGATACATCACTCTCTATACACTTGCATTGTTCCCCCTTGTGTACCTTCCGTCACCCTTATTTGCTTGCCTGGCCCCTCAGTGTTCTTCCCTCCCTCCGCCAGTATATAAGGAGTCTATGTTCTCCTCTTTAGTCAGTCTGCCCTGCCTCGCGTTGCGAATTACTGCTGCTGTTGGAGTGCTGGAAGTATGGGATAAACTCTGGACCTTCGCCAGCCTCTTGAGCTACCAGATCCACCACATCATCAAGGCCAACAAGGGCCTGGTTAGGGAGATTCCATGGCGGAACTTATAGTCTGTAGGATGTCTGGTGAGCATCCGGTGAAGCATGTCTTGGCCACAGGAAGTGGCAAGGCATAGGAAGTCCGGTGACAGAGATTCACCCGGAAGTTGAGATCCGCTGGAGTCCTGGCACAGCATGTGTGCCAGGAAGCGGAAATAGAGACAGTGATTAAGGGTTTACAGTTGGCTGTGACAGGTGTCATCTGTGCTACTTCTCTGGGTGTAGCTGGAACAGAGACACGGAAGCTGTCATCCTCCCGAGGGAGGCAGCCAGTCTGTACAGTACCTGAAATGTTAATTTTGTCAAAATGTCGACCTCTCTTCACACTTGAAACAATTCTGCACATTTTTCGATGCTACTTGGTAGAGTTGCAAAAAAAATGTTTGGAGATTAACATTCTGTCACAAAAACAGGGGTAAAAACTGATTCACTAGATTCTTGCTCCTCTCATAAGATGCCTCTTAATAGATGTTGAAGTGTTTGTTCGCCAGTTACCTAGTTTTTTGAGTTTATTTTCAGATAATATAACTTTAAGCAATTGATATTCTCTGGTTTGATTGCACGATTTTTTGTTTTTAATTTGCACTAAATTGCGCGGCTTTCTTTGTCAAATGATCTGGCAAACATTGCTGGAAAAATTAAGATGATTACATTCTCAATTTTTTGACTGGCGTGTTCAATTAATTTTCAGTTTTTTTCGCAGCATTGAAAGAAGGTGGCCTGATTGAGGAAGCGGGTAGCAAAAAGGGGGTCCGGGAGAGCGGTGAGGGTGGCCTGGGTGGGCTGACGATAAAAGCAGGAGCTCGGGGCTGGGTAGTTAGGGCAAACAGGAGAAGAGGTGTCGGCGGGAGGCGCGAACTCTCGCTCTTGTCTCAATGGGATTTTAGCACCGCTTACCGGCTACACACTGCCTCTTACCTCCACCCACCCTTCTTCCACCTCCTTCCACCTACCCCTCAACCCACCTCCTCCTCCCCCAGCTTCTTCTCTCCACCCAACCTTACTCAAACCCGGCCCCAGACTCCATAGCCAGGAAGCTGCTGCCTGCCATGCGTCCAGTCAGCTTCCTCCTCGCCTTGTTCCCGATGCTGTGGCCTGGTGTGTGACTGGGAGTGAGGTGAGGATGTGGTGAATGTTGGCGGGATTTGAGAGGAGGCGGTGGGCGTCCGCTGCTACATGTCCAACGGGCCGGTGGGCAAGTCCTGCGACCTGCTGCCGGCAGCCGCTTGCACCACTTGCGAAGGCAACTATTGCACCAAAAACGGCGTCATCATCGACAGTCAGTCCCTGCCCTCTTTTCATCTTTCTCATTCATTTTCATCTTCATTCATCGGTCTTTTGGAAAAAGAGGTGCAAGGAGGTGCAAGGTAAGCAAGAGAGAGAACTGCAGACACGGAGACCTACTCGTACGGCTGTGGAGCTCTGAGCAGAGGCGAGGGCTGCCGGGATTTGGTGGGCGGTCTGCTGACCTGCACCTGCAGCAGCACCTTCTGCAACGCCGCGCCCTCCCTCCTCTTCCACACTCTTTTGGCGCTCCCATTCCTGCTTCTGTTTCTGTTTGTCTCAGCGTAATGAAGCCCTTTCCTCCCGCTTGTTCCTATTAGCTCAATGTTCTGCGTAATTTGGTCGCTGTAGAATAGTCGCTGACAATAGAAAAAAATTGATGAAACTAATCTTCAACGGCTTTGTTTTTTACCCACTCTGCGTCTGCATTCGGTTCTCAGTATCTGCTATGCAGCCTGTTCAATAGCATTGAATTCAGCAATTCGCATCAAGTTTTCAAACGCAATATCACCAAATTTTGGGACAAATTGAGTTTGGTTCTATCATAGTTTCTATGCTCTTTTTTGCTCTACATGTCCAAGTTCGTTACATTTGTACTAATGAGGACGGCTACATTTAAAGGAAAGTGAAAAAGACAAGAAGAAAGGAAGTGTGCACCTTAGAGCTAGAACTGAGGCAGGCGAGGGAAAAGCGCGGCTGGCAATCCTTGAGCAAACAGAGCTTTCCAGCGCTAATATCGCTTGCGACCTTCGTCTTGGCGGCCTTCCACCAATCTCCGCCCTCCAATATCGGCGCCCACATTTCTCCTTTCTTCCGCCTCCTCTGATTGCCTCTTACGCGTCATCAGCTGACCAGGCCAATTTCAAGCCACACCCGCCATTCAATTCCAGCGCTCAGCCACCTTCAATTTTTAAATTTGCTTTATTTGAGGCTTTGCTATTGCAAATCCTCTTTCAGTCTGGGACTGGACCAGAATTTGCAATGGCAAAGCCGCAAATTTGCAAGCCTCAAGCCATTCATTGCATTTGATTTGTGGATGTCCTAACGGATTTGACTCAACTAGTCAGCTTGATTAGTTGTGCCTCAGGTGCATGCATTAACTAATCAATAAATGCGCCGGCACCAGTAGCTGGCATAGAGCAAGTGCACGTGAGTAACGCGAGGATGTTTCCAGAGAGTGTCTATTTCAAAGGCCGCTTGCGTGAATCTGGAATCCGATCAGCCCAGCAGCACTCGAAGCTATTGGGCCTGGGAATTTTTTTCCGCCTTCCTCCTCCTGGCCAGATTCATGCTCCCAGAGATTCATTTTTCCTCCCCGCAAGCACGCAAGCGCGGTTGCCTTTGTGGCCAAGGCGGGAGCCGAAATAGATGCGCCAATCCCTCCTAGCTCCAGTCTGAGAAAGCTTTGGCAGCTGGGAGGATGGGCTGTTTTAAGCTGAGCCTAATTCCGGCCCATTTTCCCAGGCAGGCAGATTGGCGCTCTGACTGGCCCCGTCAAGCCTAAAAGCCTCATCAGTCGTCGTTTTTCGCGCCTGAAGGAAAGGGAGTGTGGTAGGCAGAAGAGGAGGGAGGATTGGGGATGCGCGGTTCGCATAAATCTTGAAGTGCCGCGACTTTTGATCTATGGGCCTTGGGGAGGCCGGAGCCTTTTGTCACTTATGGCAGCGGAATGCGCTGGGCTGGGGAGTTTATTCTGCGCAGCAGCAGGGAGGCTTTCTTTGGCAGATTGCGGGTGGGAAGTGGAGCCGAAGGCATTCGGCTGGGCTTTGATGGATGGGCGGTGGAGTGGCCAACACCTGTGCTGGCCCCCGCAGCCGCAGAAATGGCAGCCTCCTGAATCACACTAGGGTGCCTCTTGCGGCTTGCTGGTCTGGACCAAGTGCCAGTTCTTAGGGCATGATAAGCCGCAAGGGGGCGAATGAGAATGGGGGGCGAATCAATGTGGCCTTGGGGGGCCAATTTTTCTTGTCGCCCGGCAGCCCCCTGCACTTCTTTTTCAAACCAAGAAACTGATAGCACAGCTGGCGCGAATTGTCCCGGTCTGAGGCGATGAATGAGTTGCTGAAGGCCAAGGATGCTGATGGAGGTGAACGGCAGCGATGTGATGGCTCAATGGGCCTCGGATTCGGTGGCCTGCAACCTCAGCTACTGGAATCAGCAGCAGCTCAATCGGTTGGCCTCCTTCCATTGGCAAGTCTGGCAGAACGTCTGGGGCTATGTGTCGCCCACTTGGAAAGATGCAAGCAGTAAAGTGGAAATATTCACAGGACGGAGAACGCGACGGATCCCAGCGTTCGCTTTACCATCTTCTACGTCTACCTGACGCCCATCCTCGTCCTAGGCTTCGGCATCCCCGGTTCCACTAGCCCAGCTCCAAAGCAACTCATCTCCAGTCCGCCCCCGCCTTGTCAGGGGACGTGATGAACCTGATCACCCTGAGCAGCCGCAACCTGCAGGCGGTGCCCTTCATGTACATTCGCGCCATCGCCGTCCTCGACCTTGTCGGCCTCCTATGTGTCGCCTCCTTTTGCACTAGGTACCTTTTCTTCTTCCATCTTTAATGTCACCCATTATCTACGTCCTCCTCAGATTCCTGCTGGGCAGTGGAACGGGCTACGTGCTGGCCTTCTGGAGGGCGCATGTGGAGCTGACCATGCTCAACACCGCCTTCACCGCCTCCCTCTACGTCGCCGTCATACTCACCCTTGAGCGGTGCCCTGCCCTTGTTGTGGATAGATTGGCTCTTCAAGTCCCTCATCTGCAGCTATCTGATGATCTGCCGACCCACCCGACGTCTGAACATCGCCAACCCGCGCACTGTGGCCCTCCAGAACATCGTGGGCGCCACAGTGATCGCCGTCTGCCTCCACATACCCATGGCCTGGCAGTGGGTACTCCATTGGCGCTCCTCTTATGGCTCCCTACAGTCAAAGAAGCATGTTCAGACAGTGGAAGCAGTGACAGAGGTGGGGCCGGATGGGGAGCCTCTCGTTCTCCGCTACAAGTCCAGAGACAGAGAGCTCTTCCACTGCGCCCGCCACTCTGCCCCCTTCCCCGCCCTATACGGCTACTACAAGGCCGGGCGAGAGATCGTTGCTTTGGGCTTCCGAGCTGGGCTGGCCAGGAGAGTGTGGAGATTGAAGGTCCGGCTGGCCAGCATCGTGATCATCCTCGGCCTCAACCTCGTCATCGCCTACCACCTGGAGCTGGTCAAGGAGCGACGGCGTCGACTCACCAAAGCGCCCTCGCCATCCCTTGCCAGCACCGCAGCCGCCTCCTCCCCAGCCATCCTCGCCTACAACAAACGCACCGACAGTCGTGACTCTGACATCAAGGCTCGCTTTCGGCCCAGGCAGATGGAAGAGGATGTAGGCAGGAGGTTTGAGGGCACAAAGAGACGGAGCTCCAATTTGTTGGCGGCGTTCACGGAGAAGCGACTGGCGGCCATGATGCTGGGCATCACCTTCATCTACTTCCTCGGCAACGCCCCGCAGGCCGTCGTCATGCTCATCAACAACAGCAGTCTTCAGAAGGACGTCGTCTACCAGGTCTCCCTCCCTCTTATCCCCCCCTATCCAAGAGACCCAAGCAGTGGGTGAAATTGTGAGTGGTTCCGAGCGGTGGCCAACTTCCTGGAGGTCCTCAACCACTGCCTCAACTTCTACGTCTTCTGCATCACCAGCCGCGACTACTCCGCCGCCTTCCTGCAGCACTCTCGCTGTCTAGGCCGGTTCCCCCCAGCCCCCCTCCTTCAAGCTCTCCTACCTCCTACCACCCTCAAAGGCTCCTGAGTCGGTTGCCCTGCCTGCGGCGTCTGCTGCTGCGTCGTCGCTCCAGTTTCAGCGAGGCGAGCCTGAGTGCTGCCTGTCGGTGAGTGGAGGGGAGGTGTAGGGGGAGGTGTGAAGGAAGGGAGGCGGGCGCAGACTGGAGGAGAGTCAGGCGGGGGAGGCGGGGAGTCTGGTGCCGGAGAACTCCTTCCTCCTGCCGCCGCCGCCCGGCAGCCATCAGGCCGCCTCTTTCCCTTCCGATCTCGTCCAGCTCTAGCCCTGCTTCTTGCCCAAAGTCCCATCTCTTTCTGCCGCACTCATTATAGTGTCTCAGTTATTGCCTGTGTCTAAAAGATTAGCATGGAAACATGCACCACAATTATCCTACTTGGAAGCATTTATGCATAGACTGGCAGTGATTCTAAGGGACGCACAGAGACGGAAGGCACATCAGACTAAAGCAGGAGGACGTTGAAGCAAGGGCAAGGCCGTGAGATCGGGCAGGGCAACGTCGGCAGGATTGTCAGCTGTCAATCTGCGGGTTTGGTAGTCCCCGGAGCAGCCGCTGAAGTAGTGTTTTCGAAGGTCCACTACCGAGCTCTTTTCTGGCGGATCCTCTAGTAAACGTTGACAGAGGAGGCAGAAGCTGTAGTTCCGACTCCGATCCTGCAATGGCAAGCGTCATAGGGCAGCGATGGGAAGTGAACCAACGGGTGCGTAGCCCTTCTGCAGCCAGCGGAAGTAGCTGAGGTAGGCTGTCTGGTTCTTGGCCAAGGTTTTCAGACTCTTGGCCATTTCAGTAAGGTTGTCAAAGTCGTCGAAGGCGATGAAGGAGTTCGGCGGGGGCCCCAGTGGCTCCAAAACCCTCAATTGCTAACTTTTGTCCTCGGCGATATGATTTATGCAATCGTTTTTTTTTATTTTCGAACTGATAGATGGGCAAAATAAAGGTTCTAAGCAGTTGTAAAAAGTGCAGAGAAGAAGAGAGGCAGATGGATAACTTTCTGGAGAGAACGATGGGGATGGCAAATTCGCCTATGCGGGAGGCAAATTTCTCGGTAATGTAATCCTGACAGTCGCTGTTCTCCAGTGCCAGGTAAAAGAAATAGTCTCTGTTCAGCAGTTTGGCCAGACACGCATTTGCATCACCACCTGCACAGCTCATGGATTGAAGGGGGTAAGGAAAGTTGAGAAAGCGAACCCTTAGGGCAAGGATTGTCCTCCTCGTCTCCAGCACAATCGCCGATGATCTGCAGGTCAATACGCTGGCCTAGGGCCCCTGCCAACACCTCTCGACGACTGGGTGTGACGCAGTTGGAGACCGGCCACAGAATCTGCCGCTTCTTCCCCGCCCACAGCCTAGGCCATTCAGAGCCGTTCACAGCAGCTCTGCAAGCCTGTTAAGTGCTGGTGGTAGAGGGCCGGGAGGGCAAGAAGGGGAATGTGACTCGGGGTTTTTGACGAAGGGACGCATGTAGGGAGTGTGAATGTCCGCATCCCTGCGATAGGTCATGCTCCAGTTGAACAGATTCCCCTCATGCTTCAGCATGGCTGGCTGCGGAGGGGTCATCTGAGAACTCAGAAGCTGAGTCTAAAAGAACCTTGGAAAAAGGCTCCCAGTAGCCATGTGTTGGCGCTTCCATTGTGTAAAATATGTACCTAAAATGACCATTTTCGCATAATTATTACTGAAAGTGATGTAGTGTCACCATTATTGGGCTGGCGCAAACGGAGCTTTAGCGAAGTGTCAGCGCCCAGCCCCTCTTTTCGACCCAGGTGTATGTTTTGAGGGTTATTGCTAGATCTTAAAATTGATAAGGATTTTGTGCTTCATAGAAAGGTCCAATCGTTCTAATTCTTTTTGCATTGGAAAGGGCGCCATCGAATTGACCAAAACTCGCGAGAAATCGGCTAAAAAAGGCAGAACACAAGAGAAAATCACTCAAAACCATTTGTCCGAACTCCTCCTCCTCCTACTACTCCTCCGCATCTGCTCAATGGACCATAGTACAGGGCCGGTACCGAAATATCTGTGATTCTTATTTGCATTGTTTTTTCTGGTTGAATAGGGATATTTTTTTGATTTGAAAGGGCAGAAGGGTATCAGGGTAGGGTAGAAAGATGATTAAATAGAATTCTCAAAGTCACTCTATGTATCCACCTGTGGTCTAAACCAGTTTGTGAAGGTGGGCAGGAACGGCTTGGATGGCATTGATGAAAGTGGACATATGGAGGATCCAGAAAGCTCATCCAGACGCTTTGGCGTTATGTCTTCTGGTGAACGCCCAGAATATGGACGCCAGTCAAAGGATGCTCCGGATTCCAGGTGGCTTACGTGATTGATTTGGTACTCGATGGTGGACTGGGGATGTTGCTGTGGGAAGCATTTTGGAGATCTCTGACACTTTCACTCACACCTAGTAGTTCCGGACAATCTGTCCCTTGTCGGCCCTCAAAAGCATTGGTGGCATGTCTGTGGACTAGACCCGAACGTAGCAAGGGTCTGGTAAGTCATACACACCCTTCCCTCACATTCCAAAATGCTGCGATGACCTTGGAGTAAGGCAAATTCACACCCATTCAAAATCACAGATATTTCGGTACCGGCCCTGTAGGTATTCAATTGGTCAACGGTAAAGGGTAGACTTGGGCATGCGAAGGGCTTAGATGTCCAGTTAATTAAGACTTAATTAGAGCAATTGATTCAAAGGCTCAGTGCAAAGGTTTTTTGCCTTTCAATATTTTTTTCGCCTCTGTATATATGTTTTTTCAAATTTTAATTTTTATGTATTTAAAGTTGAGAAAATAACTGGTACCATCGGCAGGATAATTTTCTCCCAAAAATCGATTGGCCTGAGCATGAGCAATGAAGATTTCTCAAAAATTTGTTTGTTTGCCAATAAATTTGCATTCTATTTTTCATTTTCGAAACTTTTCTTTTTGGTATATTTTTTAAATAAGTTTATTTATCATTAATTTATTTATCTAAGAAAAACCTTACTAAATATATAACCAACAATATAAAATTTTGATTCATACATTTTATTTTATTTTAAAAGTGGAAGAAATATCTGGTACCATCGGCAGGCCAAATGTGGATCTCTTTTCTCCAAAATTTGCGATTGCCTTGAGTAAAAAGTCAAGGAAATACAATTTCTACTAGTGGCATCTGCTGCGTCATCTGCATTTTGTTTTTTGGCGCGCATGGAAAGAGACACTGAACTGCGCGCCAAAAACAAAATGCAACTGTCCAAGCAGATGCCACTAGTAGAAATTGTATTTCCTTGACTTTTTACTCAAGGCAATCGTAAATTTTGGAGAAAAGAGATCCACATTTGGCCTGCCGATGGTACCAGATATATCAATAATAAAACTTTAATAAACTTTTCAACAAGTCAAGAATAAACTGTAACTCTTTTCGAACTCAAGCTTTTTTCTTGCACGCAAAATCAAATCAGTTGAAATATTCAATTCTTTAAAGAAAGGTAAAAAGTGAAGGATGAAAGGTTTCCTTTGTCTCAGCGGCCTGACAGGGGGAAGCCCTCGCAAGTCCATTTGCGGCCCGTCAAAAATCACTGCATCCGCCTCACTCACCAATCCCCGCTCTCCACTCTCCCTACACTTTTTGGCCAACTCCGGGCAGCGTTCGAATGCGTTTCTCGAATTTTAGTTTTTCCTCACATCTCTTTCCTGCCGGTTGCACTTGCCAAACCTGGGCGAGTAGGGCGTCCAATGAAATATCAGTTTGCGACCATCCGAAGGAACGGAATGTCCAGCTTTCCCCGCATCCTTCGCAATGTCGCCCCAATCTGATTCATGGTCAGCGTTTGGCCAGAGCATCGCTATCACTTGTTCATAGAATAACAACGCGGCGTGGTTTAGGCAAGCAATGGTTGAAACTTTGCGTGAGAGGCTGGAGGTGTTGGTAAAGAAGACTGCGTGGTAGGTGCAGAGGGATGGCATAGCGCTCGGTGGTGAAGATGGTGTAGGCAATGAGGATGCATGCTGCGGAGATGAGGGCGCTGCCAAGGCGAACTTTGTGCATGCCCAGCCAGCTGAGCAGCCGTTCAGCTTTCCAGCCTGGGCCTTTTAGTTCCAGCATAAATGTTTGATTCACGAGGTTGCTTGTCAAGTTCCACGGCAACAGCCACCGGCTACAGCTCCTCTATTGTCTCTGCTCACGTCAAAGCTTGGGAAATAGAGACCAGCTGTTGCGCTGTCTATGCTAATCGATGAGCTGGCTGACAACATGTTCAGATGGGTGAGTGACAGTGTTGCCCCGTAAAAAATATAAAATTTACGTTATATCATATATTAGGCGTTCCGCAAATGTTTTTGAGTTTTTTTCGATAAATTTCACGTTATATTTTATATTTTTTACGTTTTTTTACGTTATATTTGACGGTTTAACGTTATACCGTGGGGGGTATATTTATTCGTACCCCAAATACAATCAACTATAACTCCAGAGCTACTCAATATTTTTGCGCGGCCGAAGGCCGCCTGCCGCGGAGGGCAGGGCAGTCAGAGCTCCTGAGGCCGGAGGGCATGGGTGCGGAGGCCCCGGAGCGTAGCCTAGCATGCGAAGCATGCTAGGCGAAGCGTAGGGGCCGTAGCACCCGTGCCCGGAGGCCGGAGGAGCTCTGGCGCCCTGCCCGAAGCGGCGGGCGGCCAAGGCCAGCTTAAGCAGTTACCCCATTTTTGCGTCCGTCTGTCCGCATATATATATCTATATATATATATGTGTCTTTCCGGGGCCCGTACTCCGCGGTTTTTCAACGAAATTGGCTAAATTTTTGCATGAAGGTCCGACTGGGTGGTATCTCCAGGCCATTTTTTGCGCTTGACGTAATTTTGCGTTTTTCGCCCAAAACCCAAATTTTTGATGTTTCAAAGCACCAAAAATCTTAAATCGCTGGGTTTTCAATGAAATAAGCTGATTTTTGGCAGATAGGTCCGTCGTGGTGATTTCTTGAAGCTGGCAAAAGGAATTCCCGAAATATTCATTATTTACCGATTTATGACCAAAAACCTAAAATCTAGATGTTTCAAAATTTGAACTTCCATAAATCCATGGTTATTTAATGAAATCAGTTGAATTTTGGCATGTACGTCTGCCATGGTGATATCTTGAAGTTGAGAAAAGGGCTTTTTGAAAAATTTATTATTTCTTGATTTATAGCTAAAAACCCTAAATCTTGATGTTTCAAAAATTCCAACATCCATAAGTCCCTGGTTTTTTAATAAAATCAGCTCAATTTTGGCAAGTACGTGTGTTGAGGCGGTATCTTGAAGCTGTTAAAAATGTTTACAAAGAATATTTATTTTATTTTGATGTATGGCCAAAACACCAAAAATCTTGATGTTGCAAGAATTTGAACAAGCATAAATTCATGGTTTTTCAATAAATATTGCTGAAGTGTGGCAAGAAGATCCATCTGGGTGTCTAGGTGAAGCTGTAAAAAGGAATTGGCGAAATATTTGTTATTTGTTGATTTATTAATAACCTAAATTCCTGATGTTTCCAAAAATTTGATCAAGCAAAAATTAAAACAATTTGAACAAGCATAAATTCACTGGTTTTCATGGTCAATCGTATTCTTGGATTAGAAGGCATAGCACTTTCAAAATTTAGCAACGTAGCCTGAGCTTATTACTTGGAAAAAGGCCGCGCATCTTGGCGATAGCCGAGAATACCTTGTTTGACGAAAATTTAACACAAGTTGCCCCTAAATGTCCTTAACATTGTGTAAAACTTTTGTGGCAAACGAATTCTTTGATGTGGATTTATGATAATTTTTCTAACTTGAGTCATACTGTTGCAAAGCATTGTCCTAAATCATAAAATGTGGCTTAAAATTAAGACTAATTTGTAATAAAAGAGAAAAACTACTCTTTTTGAGAAACAAATAACAATAACTGTTATTTTAGCCAAATTTCATGATGTTTTAGGTGTAAAGGGTCTTGCAAATCGTGAAATATTTATTTTTCAGCCAAAAATGGCTTGTTCCATGTAGTGGGCAAAGATACAATGACTCAAGTTAGAAAAAGTATCATAAATCCACATCAAAGAATTCGTTTGCCACAAAAATTTTACACAATGTTAAGGACATTTAGGGGCAACTTGTGTTAAATTTTCGTCAAAAAATATTGAGTAGCTCTGGAGTTATAGTTGATTGTATTTGGGGTACGAATAAATATACCCCCCCACGGTATTTGACGGACCGCAAAGCATTTGGAGAAAATTGCGGTATACGTTATATTATCGGTAAGCCTCAAAAAAATTTTTGGGCATCACTGGTGAGTGACTGATTTATTTCAAATTGAACTAGAGCTTGAAGAAATGCAGAGACGGCTGGTCAGGCAAATACTCTTTATTTTCGTGCGGAAAAGGTGTTGTAAACTCGTTTCATTTTCGTGAAGAAAATATCATTGGGATAATTTGTGCTTGGCAACTTAGCCATTGGCGATGAATTTATTTGATGAATTTATTCATTGGCGATGAATATGATGAATTTAGGCATAAAAGTGATATTTTTAGGTGTATTTGAGACTAGACCATCGATTCAGGGCCTTGGAATTAAAATTCCAGGCAAAAATTTTTTTGGTCAACTTTGCCCCATGTTATAGCATAGGGCGAATTCTTGACCTGTCCATACACTTTGGATAATTTTTCATGTATTTAAACTAAAACCCAGCATTTTTTTTGCCAAGTACCTGCCTAAGGCTTACATTGATAAGCTCACAAAAGGAAATTGAGCAGTACTGTGTTACTGAAGAGCAAGAGGTTTTTTAGCATCAAAATTTTACATCAGCAAAAATGCCCTATGCTATAAGATAGGGCATTTTTCTGGTTCTCGTCATGTTTGGGTCTATATCTCTTTTGGCCCACCCCTTATTGGCAAGTTTGAACACATTTTCTGGACCAAAATTTCGCGAGAAATACGATGGTGAAGTCAAAAACCAGACTTTAAACCAAAAAATTTTGAGAAAAGTCAAGTTTTCGTGAATCTTCAAAATTTCATTTTATGCCATATATTTGGTTTTTTGATAGAAAATAAAATTTTTTGATAAAAACTTTAAAAACTATTCTCATAGCTGTGTGCAGCTAATGTAAACGAATCAATCGATACCCAACATGGGTACTTTTAGCACAAAAATAGGTCTGAAATTTAAGTTTTACGAAAAAAATCGCCGAAAACTCAAATTTTCCGAGCTCCAATTTGTCAGAGCTGTCCTGCCATGGATATTGAGTTTTGACACCAAGTATATTTATGAATTTTACTTCCCACATATTGTACTTTTGATTCCTATCATTGGGCTGGCGCGAGCGAGCGTTAGCGAAGTGTCAGCGCCCAGCCCCTCTTTTCGACCCAGGTGTATGTTTTGAGGGTTATTGCTAGATCTTAAATTTGATAAGGCAATTGCTCGTCACAGAAGGCTCCAATCGCTCTAATTCTTTCACCATTGGAAAGAGCAACATCGAATTGACTATAGTTTATCTTTTGAGTTTTTCGTGAAACGTTTGATTTTAGGGTTAAAAATGTAAAAAACCATTTGTCCGAACTCCTCCTTCTTCTCCTCCTCCTCCTCCGCATCTATTCAATGGACGATAGTAGGTATTCATTTTCCCCCCACTCACCCCCTCCCGGGTCCTTCAGCCTCATGTATTGATATTTATTCATAAGTCTTCAGTTACACATGGATCCATATGCACCAGTGGTGTAGTGGTCTAAGCGATTGTACAGCTGTGTGAATCTGGGAGGTTCGAATCCATCTTAGGCAATCAATTTTATTTTGGAAATTTAAGTTGAGAAAACAACTGGTGCCATCGGCAGGCCAAAATTAAAGCTCTTTTCTCCCAAAAATCGATTGCCCTAATCATATATCATGAAAATTTCACAAAAATATGTTAGTTTGCCAATAAATTTGCAATGTATTTGTGAGTTTCAAATCTTTTCTTTTTGTTATATTTTTAATCTATTATATATTTTTTTATCCATAATATCTTAATATAAAACCAACAATATAAAATTTTTATTTATACATTTTATACTATACTAAAAGTGGAAGAAATATCTGGTACCATCGGCAGGCCAAATGTGAATCTCTTTTCTCCAAAAAAGTCGATTAGCCTGAGTTTAAAGTCAAGGAAATACATTTTATACTAATGGAATCTGCTGCGTCATCTGCATTTTGTCTTTGGGTGTGCATGGAAAGAGACATTGAACTGCGTGCCAAAAACAAAATGCAACTGTCCAAGCAGCAGATTCCATTAGTATAAAATGTATTTCCTTGACTTTAAACTCAGGCTAATCGACTTTTTTGTAGAAAAGAGATTCACATTTGGCCTGCCGATGGTACCAGATATAAAAAAGGGGGGTCAAAAAAACCATGGGTCTTCCATTCGTGCTCCTCTCAAAAACCGTGTCTTAAATCTATTTTCTCCCAAAAACGACTCTACCAAGTTATAAATGAAAGAAAATAATCACCTCCTATTATATTCTGCTCCGATAATCGCAATATATTTGAAAAGAGGACTGAAATTTGGTGCCAAAATAAAATGCAAATGTCAATGGAGCAGAACCCACTAGTAATAGATGTATTTCTTTGACTTTTAAATCGAGGAATCGATATTTGGGAGAAAATAGATTTAATTTTGGCTTGCGGATGGTAGCAGTTATGGATGCATGCCGGCTCTTGCTTTGGGGGGGGGCGAACTCTCATGGGGGGAACTAGGTGTCAGCTGAGTTTGCCCCCCCCCAAATTTGCCTTGTTTTTTTGAGGTTACCAACTATGCAACCGGTGTGACTAAGCACAAGATAAAAAAAGAACAGTATACGTGAAGAGTTTGACTGCTCTCTAAGTGGTCCGATCGCTTCGTTTTTATTTTGGAAACTGTCTGAGAAAGGGCACAAAAGCTGGAAGTTTGCACACGACTGCTATGAGGGCAGTCAGGATCGCAGCGCTTGTTTAAAAAGCAATTCCAAGCCTACATTCTGCCTGGCCACAAAGAAGCGGGACCGAAATCAATAGCTGAACAGTAAAACTGCAGCTCTAATGCTAGTCTGAAGCTAACAATCCTATAAAGCAACCCAATGGATAAGGCAAGTTTGGAGTAGGCCAAATGAGCAGATGAATGCAAGGCGCGTATCATGATCAAAAGTTTTGGAAAAATTTTTGGGAGCAGTTGATGTGAAGAGATAGAAAATTAGGCTTTAGCAAAAGGATGCGAGTGGGATGGAAAGGTTGGGAGGCGCAAATGAGTGGGGGCTGCCTATGCTCCTCCTCCTCCCCTTCACCTTCCCCTCACTTCTCCCTCCCCCACTCTACCGCTCACCCCCCACTCTCCCCTCTAGCTCTCTCGTAGCAGAGGGCGAGTGGAATTCACACACTCGGACCCAGGGGCAAGAGGCACTCCTGGATTCGACCAACTCTGCACAACGATCGAGCCTAAGGGTCAAGAGAGGGTGATTGGCAGAGAAGGCGAGAGATTTTGGCAAGAAGGTTGGCGAAATGGGATTTGGAGTCTAAATGCAATAAAAGCCAATTTCTTAGAAAAGGGGGAAGGGAACAGTTGAAAGTTGAGAAATGAGGTTGAGACGTTGAGTGTAGCAGAAGGAATGTTGAGGAGTCAGCAGTGTCGGGAGGCAGTAGGAGGAAGTGTTGGCAGGCAGCAGTCTGGGTGGTCCCTGGCCAGAGACCCTCGCCCCGCGCCGTTGTCTTGCATTCCATCCTTGCTCCACCCACCGCATTCCAGCTCCGCCTTCTCAACCCTCACACCACCCAGCAGTGGACTCAGTGAGAGGATTTCGTCACCGCAAATGGAGGGTATATGATAGCCGAGGCTATCACAGGGACCCTCCAGCGCTTTCGGAGCGGGAGTTGAGGCTGAGCTTGTTGTGGATGGGACTGGAGTCGTTCCCCTCTGCCTCCACGGCCTCCTCATCCACCTCCAGGTGCACGAGCTTCTTCACCGGGTACTTGCTCTCCCTCCCCATGCCCATCCTGGCTGTCATGTAGCGTAGGCGTCCATCAGGGCCTGGGTGTAGCTGGAGTAGTCAAATGAGACGCCAGTCAGAGTGCCTGGAGTCATCGTCGAAGAGTGCCACGTCCCCCACCTTCCACTCCGCATCCTCCCCTTGCCCGCTTGCCTGGTACGCGTCCCTTTCTCACAGCAGCTGCAAGTACCTCCTTCCTCCAGCGCTTCTGGGCTTGAGCCAGGGCCTGGGCTTGGAGATGGAGATGGTGGCATAGAGCTCGAGCTGGCAGGCCTTGAGGGGGTGGGAGCCATTGGAGCAGGTAGGGCTGTGGCTTGTAGCCTGGGATGATTAGGTCGGTAGGTGTGAGGGGCTTGAGATCCTGTAGGCTGGAGGCTTGGTAGGTGAGGGGTCGATTGTTGATGACGACGGTGAGTTGGGCCAGGAGCATCCAGATGTCCTCGTCCCCAAAGTTGCGTCTGCAGAGCAGCACTTGCACTGCCTCCTTCACCGTTCGCACCATCCGCTCAGCTCCTCCTTGCGCCCAGGGTGCTCGCACCACTCCGAAGCGGAAGATAAACTTGCAGTCCTCGCTGGCCTCCTTCTCCAGCTGGGAGGCGGCGCCCACGAACGCCGTTGCACTGTCCACGTACACCTCGCCCATCATCACTCCTCTCCAGCTCCACAGCCTCTTGAAGCAGTGGACGGCAGCCTCAGTGGAGTAGTTGTGCAGGATGTCCAGGTAGACGGCGCATGTGCAGTTGCAGATGGCGATGAAGATCCAGCATTTCACCGTCTTCCCGCCCACCTCCATCTGCAGGGGGCCCAGCTGGTCGGCTGTGACTGATGAGAAGGGCGGGTCCGGGATGCGTAGGCGTGCTTCTGGTAGGGGTCCATGAGGCGGTGCTTTGAGTGGGCGGGCCTTGAGGCGTTTGCAGAGGTAGCAGGAGTTGAGAACCTTGCCGCAGAGCTTGCGAAGCTGTGGGATCCAGTACTTGGTGCGGATGAGCGAGATGGTGTAGTTGAGGCCGAAGTGTGCTCCGATGCCATGGTACTGGTGGATGAGGAGAGAGGTGACTGGGTGTGGAGGGATGAGGTAGGGGCTGGAGTCAAGCAGTAGGCATCCCTTGGCCCTGAGCAGTCCGTCGCCGTCCTTGATGGCGTTGTGCGCATTGATCTGCTGCTTGCTGAGGTTGTGCTGGAGCTCGCTCACGATGAGCTTCTCCGCCTCTGCCCTCTCCTCTCCCATCACCGTCACTTCCCCTCTCTCTCCCTTCTTTCTCATCCTCCATCTCCTCATTCTAGCAATCACATTGACCAAGAACTTATAGGATTTGGGCTTGATGAGCTCCAGGATGCTTTCCCATGGGCCTTGGGCCTCTTTTGCTTCATCTACCTCTTTTGCTTCACCAGGTGTGCGTTGGGGCTCTAGGACTGTGTCCCGTGGGCCTAGGGCCTCTTTTGCTCCCTCAGCCTCTTCTTCGCGCCCCTCCTCTTCCCGACGTGAGGGGGGCCCTTTTTTGTTTTGCTTGGGGTGGAGCTGGGTCTAGCGGAGCCGCTGGGCCTGGTTTGAGCGGCGCCCCATGTCCCTTGAGCTGAGCGGGCTGGGCGCGGGGTGGCGGTGATTGAAGGTGCTGCAAAGCCATCCTCTCTCCTGCCCGTCTCCCCCGTCTCTGGGCACTCCCTGTTCCCATTCTTCTGCGCTCTCTTCCCTGGCGGCATCCCCTCCGCGTACTCCTCCGGCTGCTCCCCCACCTCTCTCGTCTCCTCCGGCCAGTCCTCCTTGTTCAACTTGAGCCAGCTGGGACCATTGTAGTAGAGGTGCTCGCTGGTGAGAGCTGAGGATGGAAGAGGGCGAGTGGTGAAGTCGGCTGGATTCTTGCTGGTGCGGATGTAGAAGACGTTGGTGCTGGGCAGGTAGGTGAGGAGCTTGTCCACGCGCCGCTTCTCGTACGGCCTGGCCAGCTGCTCCTGTCTCTTTATCCACCAAAAGACAATCTGGCTGTTGGTGAAGAGGTAGGTGTCGGCGAATTGTAGGTGGCCCTTGAGCAGCTTCTGGATCTTGTCCCCAGCTCTGGCCCCTGCCAAGGCGGCCCAGAGCTCCATTCGCGGCGTTGTCACCCTCGTTCCCACGTGCGTCCCCACTAGGCGGTTTCTGGCATAGAGGAAGCTGATGAGCGGACCTTGCTTGAGGTAGAGGATGAAGCCGAAGGCATCCTTGCTGGCATCGGAGCAGATGATGAGGTCGCAGGGCTTGGTCCTGTCGATGAGGAGGCAACAGTCGATGACCCGGTCCCCGAGGCTGGCCAGCTGATGCACCACATCCTTGAACTCCCCCACCAGTGTCCCGTCCAGCTTCTCGTTCCACCTTTTCAGCTTCAGCCCGTGCTTCCTGAAGAAGAGCTTGGCCTGTAGGACTATGGGCACGTAGTACCCATACACGTCGTAGACCTGAGCCCCTGCCGCTAGCAGGTCCCTTTTGCAGTAGTTGGCTTGAGCTTGCAGGGAGGCAAGCTTGGGCGGGGCGATGCTGAGCTGGTCCATCTCCAGGTGCCAGACGAGTCCCAGTGCTCGAATGGCGGGGCCTTGGTGGCGGGCTGAGTCTGGTAGGTCCTGAAGGGCTGCTGGCTGTGTGCTGCCGAACTCCCGGAGCTCCATGCAGGCATCAGTGAAGACGTCGCGGTAGCCGTTGGCGAGCTCCTTCCCCTCCTCCATGGTGTCAAAGATGCCCAGGACGTTGTCCATGTAGGTGGCGTTGGGGATGGCGTGCAGCTGCTCCGCTGTCAGCCCGTGCCTCATCCCATCTCCTCTCTCTGCCTCCTCCGCCTCCCCCTTGGCCAGGTCCCCAATGCACGCAAGCAGGATCCACGGACTGGAAGTGCTCCCCATTATCAGGCTCATGAATCGGTAGACCTGGAAGTTGTCGGCGCTGAGCTGCTTGTCGATGGACTTGGGCAGGATGATTCTGCAGGCATCCCTGTCTTTGCTGGCGATGCGGATCTGGTAGAAGGCCTTGCGCACGTCCAAGAAGAAGGCACCCTTGTAGCAGCGGAGGCATAGCTGGAGGCTGAGGAGGTCGGTGAGCAGGTCGGGCCCGGTCTCGAGCAGGTCGTTGAGGCTGTACCCGCTCTGGCCCTTTGTGCTGGTGTTCACCACTGGCCGCAGCTTCGTCGTCTCGCTCTCCTCCTTTTTCACCCCAAAATGACTCAGGTGATGGACTAGGTGACCTGGCAGTGGAGCTTCTCTGACTTCCTCCAGATAGCCGTTCTTGACGTGATCATAGAAGGCGGCATAGTAGGCCTCCCTGCCCTCCACCATGAGCTTGTCGTGGACGCGCTTCGTCCAGCTGAAGGCGGCCTTGAAGTCGCTGGAGAGGGCGGTGGCGTCGGCCTTGAAGGGAAGGAGCACCAAGTAGTGCCCGTCCCCGTCCCGCTGCAGAGTGCTGAGGAGGGCGGCCATCCGCCCATCCGTCGCCATCTCTGCCTCCATTGGCTTGAAGGCCAGCATCTCCAGGTCCGTCATCCTCTGCACCGCCTCCTCCAGGCCCTCTTCCTCCTGTTGACAGCAGGCGGAGAAGCCATTGGAGGTGTAGGAGGTGTGGGTCTTGATGAGCTTGGCCTCGATGCGCCCCTTTAGCACCCGCCCGAAGGCCGTGGACACCGCTGTCAGGTGCTTGGTCAGCGCTGTGGACCTGGCTGCCTTGGGCCCCATCACCTGCTCCAGGTAGTCCGCCCCCAGTAGCAGATCCACCTTCCTTCACTCCATTTGGACTGGAGGCTTGTTGGTGAAGGGACCTTTGAGGAGGCTGTTCTTGACGGTGAAGCCGCTGACGCCGAGTTCCCCGGTGACGGCCCTGGTTGTGCGCGCTGTGAGGCCCAGCCAGTCTCCGTCCCGCCGCAGCAGCTCCAGCTCCACCTCCGTGGTCCAGCACTTCCTCCGCTCATTCATCTGCGCCATTGCCACATTTGTCACGAACTCTGGCCCCCGTCTCAGCCCCAGCTTCTCAGCCAGGCTCTCGTTCACCCAGCTGACGTTGGAGCATCCATCCATCAGCACCAGCACCTCTTTCCCCTCCCCACTCTTTGGGTTGTAGGCGAGGGTGGAGAAGTAGGGGAGGATTGTGATGTCCATCGCCCTGCCACCCTGCCCGATTGAGGTGGCGCAGGTGGTGTTCTCCTCCTCCTCGCTGTCCTCCTCCGTGCCCTGCATCGCCGTGAAGCCCACTCGCCGGTCCTCGTGGAGGGTGGAGTGGTGCTTGCGATGGCAGGTGGTGCAGGTCTTGTCACTGGTGCAGTTGGAGACGCCGTGCTTGTCGCTTAGACAGTTGTAGCAGAGCTTCTTCTCCTTCACCTTGAGCCTCTTTGCCTTCATGTCCATGTCCGCCTTGCAGGCTTTTGCCCAGTGTGGGCCTTCGCAGTAGGGGCAGGGAGTGGCGGCTTTTGAGCCTGGGTCTTTTTTACCTCTTTTCCCTTTCCCTTGGGACTTTGCCTCTTTTCCCCCACTGCCTTTTCCTTCTTTTTCTTTTTCTTCTGAGCCCTGTGCCAAGGAGATGCTGGTGTAGGGCTGGGAGGGTTCCCCCTTGTCCTTCTTCTTCCCTTTCTCCTTCTTCCCACCTTCGCTGGCTGGCCAGTGACCTCAGATCTGGATCTCTAGCCACAGCCATTTCATGAACTCCTTCATTGTAGGCATTGACGAGAGCCCCTTCTCCAGCCTTGCCCGCCATAGCCATTCCTGGAGGCTGTAGGGAAGGCAGGGCAGGACCTGGTAGATTGTGTCATCGAGGCTGGTGACACCCTGGCGTTCGAGCTTGGTGGTGATGACGGCGACCTTGTCGTAGAAGTCCCCGATCCCCTTCTCGTCCACGTTGCGCAGGTTGGCCAGCTTCCCGTAGAGCACCGCCTTGCTCGCGTCCTGGTCCCCGTAGGTCTCGTCCAGGATCCGGTTGGCCTCCAGCCAGCTTCCCGGGTCTGCTGCACTCAGGTGGTAGACCTTGGCTTTGGCTGAGCCTTTGAGAGCATTGAGGAGGTATTGGAAGCAGGCGTTGTCGCTGAGACTCCGATTCTCCACCACCAGGTACTGGAACTCCTCCTTCCAGTGCCGGTACTGGCTGATGTTGCTGCCGTCGAAGTAGGTCAGCTTGGGCTCCAGTTTCGTCAGCTTGGGCCTGGCTGGATCGTAGCCATGCCTGGAGTTGTTGGAGAGTGTGTCGGAGATGACTTGGAGTATGGGTGCGATGATGCTAGTGATGTCGGACGTCGTGCCCGCTGCCATTCCTGCTGCTGTCCCTGTCCTGGATGGACCTGCTGGGGTGGAGGCCGTGGCGGTGGTGCCCGGTGAGGAGGGAGTTGAGCGGGGGCCTGTAGACACACTGAAGCCTTGCTCCTAGCTGTGTCGAAGCTGTCATCGATGCCAGCTGCTCTGGCTCTCTTGATGGCCTCATCAAGCCTCCACTGCTCCTCGTTGGCTCTCATTCGCTGTATCTCCACTCTGGCCTTGGCCAATTGATGCTGGAGCTCCCACTGCGCTGCCTCTGCTGCACCGTCTTGTGCTGGAGGAGGCGCTGGTTGAGGAGCGGGTGGAGGGGCTGCATTGAGCTGGGGCTGGGTGGCATCTGCAGCATCCGGCTGCGCCAGGGCCTGGCCGCCGTGCTCAGGCTGGGCTGCGACTAGCCCGTCCCCATCCCCGTGCTCTGCCTCCTCGTCCTCTTCTTCCTCTGCATCCTCCGAGCCTTCCTCCTCTGCGTCTGAGTCGCCATCGTCCACTGCCGCTCTCACCTGCATATGGTGAAGGGCATGGACTGGATTGTAGGCAACCTCGAAGCCCTCCTCCTCTTCCCAGAGGCCAAGCTGTGTGAGTTGGGTGCAGATGGAGTCCACGTAGCCGCCGGCGTCGTCCATGCAGGTGTGACAGGTGATCCTGGGCCAGGCCTGGCAAGCTTGGACTGCGTCCAGCGTCGCCTGCTCCAGTTCTCTCCACACTGCCATCGAGCAGCTCCCCGGTGGCCTGTAGGCATCGTCACTTGCCCTCCTGCAGACGGTGGTCCCGCAGTCGGTGCAGAGGAGCTTGTAGGCGCTGTGCCCATCCTGGTGCTGGAGCCCCAGCTCGCAGGCCGCGTCGCATGGGCCCTTGAACCGGTAGGCGCTCCTCGGTTGCACAGCCTCCGCCATCTTGACTAAGTTTCTGAGTTAGTCCTGAAGAGGACTTTTGGGAACTTTGTCTCTGATTCCGAGCCCTAAAGAGGGCTGTTGATGCGGGAGATGATGAGGTTGGTGTTGGAGGCTTGTAGGCAGTTGAGAGGAGGGCAAGGCACTGTTGCGCATGCTGACGTCAGCTGTGTATGCTGGGGGGCTGGAGAGAAGGTTCGGGAAGCGGATGCAGAAGTTTTGGGAAGCCCACGGAATAATGCTCCATTCTAGGGCTGGGGTTGTAGGAGAGGGATTGAGGGGGTCGTGTAGATGTCCTAGGCGAGGTTGAGCTGCTCAGAGCCGCCCTGCTTGGAGTCCATCCCGCCCTTGTTCCCGCTGGAGTTGTCCAGGTTCTCCTCGTTGCCGTTCACCGTGCTCTTGCTCCTCCCTGCGGAAGAGTAGCTGAAGGTGATGGCGGCCCCCGAAGGCTCCACTGAAGAGTTTGACTGCTCTCTAAGTGGTCCGATCGCTTCGTTTTTATTTTGGAAACTGTCTGAGAAAGGGCACAAAAGCTGGAAGTTTGCACACAACTGCTATGAGGGTGGTCAGGATCGCAGCGCTTGTTTAAAAAGCAATTCCAAGCCTACAATACGAGTTTGGTGACCACTATCCCCCCCCCCCCAAATGCCACTTGGCGGGGGGATACTGTTCATCAATCACGGGATTTTGGCATTTGGTGGGATATTGGTCATCAAGGGGGTGGGGGAGGGGGTAAAAGCTTGGTTGGCCAGTAAAACTCTGGGGGGGGGGGGGATTCTGGTCACCAGCCATTGATTTTTGGGAGAAAATAGATTCAAATTTGGATTGCGGATGGTAGCAGTTATGCATAATTTTTGCAGCATAGATAGTAATGTGGGCTGGAGTGATGGTAGGGATTGTGAGCGGAGTGCTTTGGGCCGGTAGTGAAGCGAAAGTGCCGATGCCGGAGCTTGGCTGTCCAGACGTCTATCAAGCTCTCATCCCCTTTTCATTCGACTCACAGTATCCAAAGAAACTCGACGTCCCGCCTCGCCTCCTTTTTTACATTTCCCCTCATTATTCATTGGTCGCAACACAGGTAGCGTCGGAGATAGCGGGAATCCTGCTGGAGCACTTAGAAGGGAAGCTCCCGGCCCCTCTCAACGCCATTGTCTGCAACTGTCTGCGCAGCCTGGCTCGCTTCAGGCAACCTCGTTGAGCCCCTTTATTGTCCACTCTGACTGTAAGATATTGCTAATTGTGGACAGGAGAGGCGGTGGTGGAGGAGAAGAAGGTAAAGTCTACGATGGCCTGTGGGATTCTCCACCCATTGTGCATCCTGGAATGGCGACAGAGATCTAGGGCCATCCGCACACAACATCCACAACCTATCTCCATCTTCAACTATGCCGAGCCGCATCTACTATGATTATTCGCACCTGCTAGGCCACCACTAATCTTTGAAATTACAAAACATTCAGTTTTACAATGTTTTTCCCACCCCTTTCTGTGAAACATTTTACCTTCTTGTTATTGTTGTGTTTATTTGCTGAAAATCAATTGCATGCATTTTTAAAAGATGCGCTTTTTGAATGCAGTTAAAAGCGGTTGGACGTAAATTTGTTGACCCCCCTTTTATTGCGGAATCTGAATCTCCATAAATTTTCGTGTAACTTCAAAAATTTGGACAAACAAGATTTTCTCGGCTGTCGCAAAGAGATGCGCGGCCATTATGTTGGCTAATTGAGGCTTGGCTATCGCTGGTTCACAGGGCTGACATGGGTAGAATTTGCGAGTACACAATACGCAGACTTTTCTTTGCGCATTTTCTGCGCAGAATATTTCTTTGCGCATTTGCTGCAATCGGAGATTCCTGCAATCGACCGTTTGAGAATTGTGAGACATGGAAGAGCTCATTCCTGGGCAACCGGATCCAGGTAGAGTTGCAGCGCCGAGGTTACTTGAGTCGGGCAACGTTGGCACCCGAAATGCTTGCTCAGATCTATACAGGCTAATTGTCAATGAAAGTGGCGTGGGCTATGGCACAGTGAAGGAGGGCAGTGCGGACCTCCCCTTTTTTCAGGCATGGGGAAGGTTAGCACAAACTGTTCCAACTAATAATAACTGCATAATACATAATAGGCAATTTTGCAGCGTTTGTGCGGGTAAGCCAACCCAGGACTGTGCAGGCCTTTATCGTCGGGTTCTCAGCAAACTGGGAAATCATACAACCTCCATCAGAAGCGTAGAGTTGCAGCATGCCTCAGAGAAGTGATTTTTGCCAAAATTAAATGAAATAAATGTTAATAAGCCAAACCAAAAATTTAGCAATTTTACTAAAAATATTGAGAAACGGTGTGAACGAAGAGAGCACAAAATCCCTGGTGTCGGAGCTGGCGAAGGGTGGTGCGGTGGCGGACATCCGCTGTCTGGCTCTGCTCAGCATACGTCTGGACCTCTCCAGCATGCCGCAAAAGGCTCCGGGGCAAAGCGTCGGCGAATATGCTTGGAGCAGGGCCAGCTTCTCTGCCTTTGCCCTCTTTCGCTGCTTCTTAGCCAGGGTTATTAGACCAGACATCCGCTGTCTGGCTCTGCTCAGCATACGTCTGGACCTCTCCAGCATGCCGCAAAAGGCTCCGGGGCAAAGCGTCGGCGAATATGCTTGGAGCAGGGCCAGCTTCTCTGCCTTTGCCCTCTTTCGCTGCTTCTTAGCCAGGGTTATTAGACCAGACATCCGCTGTCTGGCTCTGCTCAGCATACGTCTGGACCTCTCCAGCATGCCGCAAAAGGCTCCGGGGCAAAGCGTCGGCGAATATGCTTGGAGCAGGGCCAGCTTCTCTGCCTTTGCCCTCTTTCGCTGCTTCTTAGCCAGGGTTATTAGACCAGACATCCGCTGTCTGGCTCTGCTCAGCATACGTCTGGACCTCTCCAGCATGCCGCAAAAGGCTCCGGGGCAAAGCGTCGGCGAATATGCTTGGAGCAGGGCCAGCTTCTCTGCCTTTGCCCTCTTTCGCTGCTTCTTAGCCAGGGTTATTAGACCAGACATCCGCTGTCTGGCTCTGCTCAGCATACGTCTGGACCTCTCCAGCATGCCGCAAAAGGCTCCGGGGCAAAGCGTCGGCGAATATGCTTGGAGCAGGGCCAGCTTCTCTGCCTTTGCCCTCTTTCGCTGCTTCTTAGCCAGGGTTATTAGACCAGACATCCGCTGTCTGGCTCTGCTCAGCATACGTCTGGACCTCTCCAGCATGCCGCAAAAGGCTCCGGGGCAAAGCGTCGGCGAATATGCTTGGAGCAGGGCCAGCTTCTCTGCCTTTGCCCTCTTTCGCTGCTTCTTAGCCAGGGTTATTAGACCAGACATCCGCTGTCTGGCTCTGCTCAGCATACGTCTGGACCTCTCCAGCATGCCGCAAAAGGCTCCGGGGCAAAGCGTCGGCGAATATGCTTGGAGCAGGGCCAGCTTCTCTGCCTTTGCCCTCTTTCGCTGCTTCTTAGCCAGGGTTATTAGACCAGACATCCGCTGTCTGGCTCTGCTCAGCATACGTCTGGACCTCTCCAGCATGCCGCAAAAGGCTCCGGGGCAAAGCGTCGGCGAATATGCTTGGAGCAGGGCCAGCTTCTCTGCCTTTGCCCTCTTTCGCTGCTTCTTAGCCAGGGTTATTAGACCGCTCAACAATACAATATAATACATAATTATCTATGCAGGTTTGCCGATTTTCTGTTCTTTCTTTCTATTTAATCTCCGTGCAAGACGAGAAATCAGCAGGTCATGAACAAAGAATGCAATGTGTATCAGTTTGACTCCGCTTGGTTGGCATCGAGCTTGGCTTTGAGAGCAAGTTGGGCACAGTTGGATCAGAATGAGTGGAGTAATTTGAAAGGGCTTTTCGAATCTGGAGACGGTGGTGCTGGGTCCAGCAGTAGCGGAACTGGCCAACAAGGAAGCCTTAGTTACTCATACGGCTTCCAAATTTATCTGGCCCCATCTGGCACCTTTTTTGCCTCAACTCAAGCATGTCGTCATCTATCTCAAGCTTGAACGAGGTTCCCACTCTTCATTAATCCCCTCTCGCTGCCTCCATTTTCAATTGCGCTTCACTATAGCAGATAGCGAATCCGAGGTAAGTTATAGGGGGCCATAGTTTGAGTTTTGGCTGTGCCCAAAAGACAGTTTTGACGGAAAAATCTACTAAGCTATTCATTGCTGCGGGCAACAGTTCTTTCGGCTTGAAACCTTAGAGGATATGGTACCTTGTCCTGAGTGGTCTGTGGTTAAGATAAGTTTAGATTCTACCCGTCGTTCAGTTGCCATCAGCTTCAAAAAACTGAAAGAAAAAATAATTGTTGAAGGCCAGGCCCGTGAGGTGTTGTGGATGGCGCTGGATGGCCTGTTTCAGTCCACCGCTCGTCGCCTCTCTGCTGCCTGGTTCTACTTGGACATCAACGATTCCTCTGCCATCCCCAGCCTAACTGCCGCCATCGCCTCCGCCATCGTCTTTCCCTTTCATTCCTCTATTCTCTCTGCAAGGCAGGCCAATACCAGGCGGGCACCAAGAATCGCCGCCTCAAACTGGTGCCCAATGCCAGTCCTAAGCTGCTCTGCTTCCAAGATCCTGAATTCAGCTGTTTATCTCCTCCTCGCCATTTTCTTGTCCTTTGACAATGAAAGGGAATTGAAGCGAATGCTATCAGTGGCCTGAAAGCCAAGGGCTGGCTCTCCTATGACCTGCTCACTGAGGCACGACAGGCATTCACCACCTCACTCTCAACGCCATTCACCGCAAAAATGCGTTTTCTTCCACTCCAACCTTCTTTTTCACTACGAATAGAAGGCAACCTCTTTTTTCCACTACCAATTACTTGCAGGTCCGCTGCCCAGTTTCAAGGCGGAGACTGGAAGCGAATGCAGTGACTTGGTGGCCAGAATTACCGCCGGAAACTGGGACACTGACCAGCCACTGGTCCATCTCTGCCCCTACCAACTCCGCTGCCAGCCTAAGGTCAGCCTTGCTTCACTGCAAACCTACCCACAATCCCAGATGAAGCTCCACAGCTGGCTTTTGGAACGGACAAAGCGGCTGCTATCTGCTTCTGCAAGCTCTGGAAAGGCTCCCGGCCCATCTACGCCTCAAAGCAAACTACTACGCGCATTGAAAGCTTCCTAGGCGGTGAGTTTGAATGGATGCGGAAGGCCTCCGTGCAAAAATTGTTAGTGAGCAGGCATCAGGAGCAGCGATCACAAGGGCAGAAGCACGGAGCGCTCTGAGCCCACTCAGCTGGTCTGTCTGGACTGCGACAAGCAAGCCTTCGCCTCAATCGAGGCCTGGACCTGGCTGCACCATCGTCTCGGCCTGCACAAGCATCGCCTTGACCCTGATTCTGTCTTTCGCTCCTTAGGAGGCCATCTAACATTAGCTATTTTTGCGCGGCCGAAGGCCGCCTGCCGCGGAGGGTAGGGCAGTCAGAGCTCCGTAGGCCGGAGGGCATGGGTGCGGAGGCCCCGGAGCGTAGCCTAGCATGCGAAGCATGCTAGGTGAAGCGTAGGGGCCGTAGCACCCGTGCCCGGAGGCCGGAGGAGCTCTGGCGCCCTGCCCGAAGCGGCGGGGGGCCAAGGCCAGCTTAACCAGTTACCTCATTTTTGCGTCCGTCTTTCCGCATATATATATATATATATATATATATATATATATATATATATATATATATATATATATATATATATATGTGTGTGTGTCCGAGGCCCGTACTCCTCGGTTTTTCAACGAAAATGGCTGATTTTTTGCATGAAGGTCCGTCTAGGCGGTGCCTCGGGACCATTTTTGGCGCTTGGCGTAATTTTTTGAATTTCGCCCAAAACTCAATTTTTGATGTTTCAAAGTACGAAAATTCATAAATCACTGGTTTTTCAATGAAATTTGCTGAATTTTTGCAGGTACTTCCTTCAAAGTAATATCTTGAAGCTGGCAAAAGGGAATTTTCGAAATATTTGTTATTTATCGATTTATTGTCAAAAACCCAAAATCTTGATGTTTCAAAAATTTGAACATGCATAAGTCTATGGTTTTTCAATGAAATTAGCTGATTTGTGGAATGTACGTCCGAAATAGTAATGTCTTGAAGCTGGTAAGAGAAATATTTGAAATTTTTAGTATTGCTCTATTTATGGACAAACACCAAAAATCTTGTTGTTTCAAAAATTTTAACATGTATAATTCTTGGTTTTTCATTGAGATGGGTTGAATTTGGCCATTAATTTTTGCGCGGCCGCAGGCCGCCTGCCGCGGAGGGCAGGGCAGCCAGAGCTCCGGAGGCCGGAGGGCATGGGTGCGGAGGCCCCGGAGCGTAGCCTAGCATGCGAAGCATGCTAGGCGAAGCGTAGGGGCCGTAGCACCCGTGCCCGGAGGCCGGAGGAGCTCTGGCGCCCTGCCCGAAGCGGCGGGCGGCCAAGGCCAGCTTAAGCAGTTACCCCATTTTTGCGTCCGTCTGTCCGCATATATATATATCTTATATAATACGGGTGATACCATTTTGGGAGGGTACCTCGGGCCGACTGGATTCTTAACTTATCCTGGCACATGATACCTTTATGGATAGGTCTTGAAAAATGCAGTGTCTGGCATATCACTGCACCTGCGCCTGAATTCTAGAAAATGATGAAAATATCGAAAATGTGCTCATTTTGGACATTTTCCAACTTTGCAGCTCAATAGCTCCATCAATTTTCAATATTCCTTGGCGGACTTTTTTTTTAATTCAAGCCTGAACAATTCTGTATAATATCATCCATTTACATTGTTATTTTATCAAAATGATTTTTGTTTAAAATATCATTGAGTATAGTCAATTTTCGCGATTTTGGCCCTACTCAGTAAGCTGATGTTTCAAGGTATTCATTTGTAGGGACAAGCAGGTGTTGAATGTCAGAGGTTGCATTGATTGCATTGGAATCTTGCAGTTATGGATCGTTTTCGATTTGACATTCTGATCAGGAGCTTCCTAAACTGATGGAACTTAAAACACTGATCTTGCTGAGCTGTTTCATTATATTCATACAGCAATGAATGTGTTCAATAGTTTACAATATTTAATGTTTTCAAGAAATTGGATGATTTCATTTGATAGATTTCATTTGGAGTGAAGTGTGCTAAATGGTACTGAGTAATTGTGGCCGCGCGAAGTGCGGCCACTGACCCATATTACTAGTATATATATATATGTGTGGTTCCGGGGCCGGGCCTCCGCGGTTTTTCAACGAAATTGACTAATTTTTTGCATGAAGGTCCTTCTGGGTGGTATCTCCAGGCCATTTTTTGGGATGGGCGTAATTTTTCGATTTTCGCCCAAAACTCAATTTTTTGATGTTTCAAAGTACCAAAATTCATAAATAGCTGGTTTTTCAATGAAATTGGCTGAAATTTTGCATGAAGGTCCGCCTGGGTAATATCTCCAGGTCATTTTTGGTGCTTGGCGTAATTTTGCGTTTTTTTCCCAAAACCTAAAATTTTGATGTTTCAAAGTACCAAAATTCATAAATCGCTGGTTTTTCAATGAAATTGGCTGAAATTTTGCATGAAGGTCCGCCTGGTAATATCTCCAGGTCATTTTCGGTGCTTGGCGTAATTTTGCGTTTTTTTCCCAAAACCTAAAATTTTGATGTTTCAAAGTATCAAAATTCATAAATCGCTGGTTTTTCAATGATATTGGCTGAAATTTTGCATGAAAGTCTGTCTAAGTGGTGGTTTAGGACCTTTATTGGGGTTTTGCAAAATTTTAGATTTTTTTCTAAAAAACTTAATATTTTGATGTTTCAAAACTGAAGAACTCATAACTCCCTTGTTTTTAAACAAAATTGGCTGCAATTTTGCATGAAGGCTGGCTGGAGGCTTTGGACCATTATTTGGGCTTTGAGAAATATATGGGGTTTTCCCTAAAACATAAAATTTTGATGTTTCAAAATTGAAAAATTCATTAATCCTTGGTTAATCAACCCAATTGGCTAAAATATGCTCATGTAGCTTCACAATATTGCTTGGAATAGAGGCCGCGCATCTTGGCGACAGCCGAGAATACCTTGTCATCTAGGTGGTGTCTTGAGGTGAGGCCGCGCATCTTGGCAACAGCCGAGAACACCTTGTCATGATTGGCAGGTGACGCACTTTTTGGAGCGCTCTTTGGACATGAGCTGGCGGGCGATGGATGGGATAGAGTTGCACGGCATCGGCTTCCTTCCCAGCTCAGTCAGTTCTGCCCTCGCCAGCCAGGCTTGGCTGGAGGATGCGGACTGTCGCAAGCTGCCGCTTTTGTTCAATCTCTGCTTCCCCTACCCTTCAGTCATTCAATTTGACCCAGGTACAATCGGCTGGGCGAGAAATTGCTGGAATCTCAGCTGGGCCCGCTTCTGGCGCCAAAGATCTACCACACCCTCCCACCCATCTTCGTCTGGACGCCGACCAAAGGACAGCACTTCATCCAGGCCTCCGCCAGCTCCGGCCTCCTCGTCAGAACTGTTCAGGTTCCTTCCTGTATTCTCCCTCCATTCGCCTCTCCAGCCCTAGGCAAATAGCACACAGGGCCCAGTGCGCCAGCGTCTCCTACACTGGGCCCAGGAGCAGGCTTTGACCAACCTCACCACCGCTCTTATCGAGGCAGAGCCCAGGAAAGCTTATCAGCTCCTCTGCCAGGTCCAGCTCAGTTCACCCCCATGCTCCTTGACAGAAGATGAGAATGGGCCGTGTAGCTGGTCTGCTGGCACCGCTACAGCCTGGCCTTGGCCGCCGCCCATCTGCGGGAGCCGCCGCACGGCCTCCTCTGCGACGGTCTCCTCTTCGACGAGCAGGAGCAACGCCTCAAACATCAGCCCAGCACTTGCTACCTCTGCGCGTAGCTTCTCCTGCCTACTGCTCCATGAGTTTCGAGAGAGGCATGGAACTGACAGACTGGTGGGGGCAGAGACGGAGCTAAGGGAGCCAGCAGCAGCAGCCAGCAGTGCCCGGCTGCTCAGCGATGTGATCAATGCCAACCTCCAGGCCTACCCGCGTCAGCTGCTGGGTGACGTCTATCCGAGCATCACGGTAGCCGCCGAGGTAGCTCAGCAGGAACTGCTCTTCCTGGTCGGCCTCGCCTGGCAAAAAAGTAGTCATTTAGGAGGAGTATGTTTTACAGGTCCACTTTAGCCGTATGCAGAGGATGGCAGTTGGAGAAGAGGTGAAAGATTGCGACTGTGGCGTTCATTATGGCAACATCGCACAAAGCGCTGGTGATGAAGTGGGAAGGATGACCACGGAGCAGCTGCACAATCTAGCTTGGACCATCTATGGCCAGTATGCTTTTCTATCAGGCCAGAGGTTCAGATTTGGAGGACCACAGTTGAATCTTGTTGGAAGATTATTAAATATACTTTATTTCTAAATCGGGCTAAAGAAGTGAACCCAAAGCTACCAGCTTTCTATATTTTGTCTCTTCCTCTCTCTGCTCATTCTATACGCCGTTCAGACAAGCTGACACTGATCTTTGTAGGTTGGTAGCTGGAGAAAGGCATGAGTGCAACTGTTCCAATCACAAATGCGGCTCCCGACTAGCATCAAAACGTCTATCGATAGTCAATCCTAGTCAGCTGCCCATGCGATGCCTGTAAGGAGTGATGAAATGTACAACAGTGTGGTATGTGCGTAGAGGCTGGTCTACTCGTAAGGGCCAGCTACTGCTCTCCCAGCTGCAAGAAGACGCACTGGAACTCGCATCGCCAGCTCCACCGTCTCTTCAGCCTTTCTCGACCACCTTCCCTCCATCTTGCCGCGCTTCGCCCCATCATTGCTCATTCGGCACTCCGTCAGTCTCTAGATGCCATGTTTAGGCCACAAATATAGGGGTCATTCATGACCAGGACTTACTGCTCTTGGCACGATGAGAGAATCGATGTAAGATCGAAGGGATGGAAGGCGTTGGGTGCTGCGGAAATCTTTGTATCTATTCTGTCACGAGTTTTGTATCACTATCTGATTGCAATAGATGTTAAGATGGCTCTTGTCCATTCATGTGTTCTGCTTGTTTTGCACCTTTGGCATAGGGTCATTTGTTTATCAGATCTGGCATTATTTTGACATTGGAATGGCAAAGCGCTGACTAGACTCAACATTGGACTGCTGAATCCAGGAGGAAATGATCCAAGTGTAGCAAGAAAAGCAGAAAATCAATGGCCTGTCGAAATGCCAGACTCTGAAAACTCTCAGCCCAGCACAAGAAGCGTACTCATTTGAAACAGATCAAAATTTGGAAAGCTTCGGAAATCCAGCATTGGATTAATTTAGCGCTCTTGATAGCATACATGACTGGGGCGCGATGCATTTGATTAGTTGCCACCAAAACTGGGGCATCTTCATATCCAGAGCTTAGAGACACTTGTTGATAGGCTGTGCAGCAGCAGCTGCAGCTCCGTAGGGCCCCGAGTAGAGGTGGAAGTTCCTCTGGCCGCCCCCCGCCCCGCCCGGGAACTGCTGGTAGGCACCCATCGTGGGCAGCAGCGAGCCGCTCTGCAAACCCCCATCCTCATTCCCCTCTCCACCATGAGCAGTGGCTGCTGAACCTGAAAAGCGGCGGCGGAGGAGATCATGGAGGCCGTCATGCCGCGATAGGCCCCGCCCCAGGGGCCAAAGTCTGCCGCCGAGTGAGCTCCGCCGGCCTGCTGATGTCCTGGGAAGGCTGGGTGACGGGCGGGATGGCCAGCAGTGGCGAAGAAGTCCGCCCCGCCCGGCCCCCCAGTTGGCTGCGGCTGAAGAGCCTGCGCTATGCCCTGCAGTTCATTGATTGCTTGCTTGGTTGGTAGAAGCGGAGGGAGGAGGAAGAGGGTACCTGGAAGTCGAACTTGTAGGCATAGCGTTTGCCGTGCACCTTGGTCATGATGTTCTTGTCGTAGTAGTAGCGGAGGGCGCGGCTGAGCTTGTCGTAGTTCATGTTCGGCTTCGACTTGCGCTCGCCCCAGCGACGGGCCACCTAGAAGGATGGAGGATTGCCTAGGGCAGGATGGGGGAGGGATGAGGGAAGAGAACCTCATCAGGGTCGCAGAGCTTGAACTCCCCGCCGGTGCCCTCCCAGGTGATGCACTCCGCATTGCGCGCATCCGACAACAGCTCCAGCAGGAACTGCCACAGCTGGATCTGTCCGCTGCCTCCAATTTCATTCCTCTTTTTGCAAGCATCTTTTAATTTTTTGCAAACTTTTAAAACTGAAGTGTAATTTATTAGTTCAATGGCCCCGCTGGTCTTCTGACCCTTCGTCTAACTGATCTGCGGTGCTTCTGATTGGCATTTCTTGGTATTACGGAGTCAAAGGAGCGACATCAACAGTTGAACCGGCCATTTGAAACGTGAGAGGGTGGGTGAGAGGAGAGGGGGTGATCTGGGATGCCAGTCTCCTTCCTTCCTTCCCTCCCTCTCTCCCTCCGCCTCTCGTCTCAAGGAGCGGGGACGGGGAAGGGCTCGGATTTCCTGATTTTCCGCCCCACTTCCACTTACATCCGCAAACACGCCCCCCCCAGTCAAACCCATGCCCCGTCTCTTCCCCCATCTATTCGCCTGCCATGCCTGCTGCTTGGTTCAGTTCGTCTTATGCAGTTTATGCAGGGGCTTCCAATCTGGGGCCTTTTATGAAGGGGCATCCAATCTGAAAGAAAGAAAAGTCATGAGGTAAAAGCTCACCAGCACTGGCCAGACGAGAAGAGGTCGGGCCTAGGATCTGGTACGGATCTGCAATTCAAAAACAGTTCACTGCCTTCTGCCTCCTTCCATGTCTGGCCATTGCTTGTCTTGCGCAACCGATTTAGGTCTTGCCGGTCAATCGGGGTCGCCTGCTTTGCTGCTGTGCATGCTAAATGGGGATTAGTGTTTTGTCGGCGCGCTGTGGGAAGAGGAGATCGGGTGACTCAAAGGAACGCCGCTACCGTATTGGCAATCCCGTCGCTTCTCCATTTCCCGCAAACCCCTATCTATCCTCATAGGCTGGGGTGGTGGGAAATGAAGCTGGGCAGGGGGGCATGAGGTGGGTGGAGGCAGGGAGGCTTGGCGAGCCGAGAAGCGTGACTATGAAGGAGGCGCTTGATTGCTCTTCTGCGACGCTGGCGCGCTGATTTCCGCAATTGTACCCCAAGGGCCCAGCCCCCTTCGATTCAATTGCCGCTGACTCCTACTCTCCTCACCCGCACCCCCCTCCAAAGCCAATGTCGCCGGGGCACCTAATTACGCCAAGCCTGACGAAGGAGGTCCTAATTGGCCCCACCCACCCTCAGCCAAAAGCCGCTCCCTCAATGACCACCAGCCAATGCCCCCTCCTCAATCGGCAGCCGCTTCAGTCCTCTAATTCCCTTAGCTGAGCCAGGACAAGCACAGTCAATGCTCAGATTGGCAGTGCTTTCATGCCAGGACGACCAGCAGCAACATTACCATCTCCTCCTCCTTTCCTGACGCACCAGAAGCACAAGCAGGTCCTCTCATTTCAGGGCCCTTTGATGGGTGCTTGTGGAAGGCTTGGAGGAGTGTGGTGATATAAAAGGAGGGAGAAAGAGCGTGCCTAATCGTAGGTGCGCCTTCAAAGACACTGCGCCCCCCCCCCCCACTGAATGATTCAAGGGGCTGGGGGTCATTAACAACCAGCAGACCCACTTAGCCTCTCCCCCCTCTATCTCTCCCTCTCTCTGCACCAAATAGCCCCTCACCAGCTCGCCCCCCTCTCCCTCCAGCCTTGCTGCCCCCTCCCTACCGTAGTCTCTGCTTCCCCCTGGCATGGCAACTTCGCTCTTCCTTCCTCGCTAAATCTTTCACTGGACAAGAGACAGGAAGGAAAGAGTCATGTCTTTCGGGATATAGTTGCTGATGATGCATTGGCAGCATGTGCTTGTGCAGCAGTGTTCTTTGGACGAATGGGAGGGAATGGTGTAGAGAGAGGTGTAGGGAAGTGGAAAAGAACCTGGCTGGAGGGAGTTGGCGGTGGCGGCGGTGGGAAGGCGAAGACTGGGGCATGTGAAGCAGGCGGTGGTGGGGTTGAAGGCGCTGCCACTGCTGCTGCCCACCGCTTCTCCGCTCTTGCTGAAAGCTCCTCCTCCGCCTCCGCTACCCTCCGCTCCTGCAACGCACCAACTCTCAATCCATCAACTCCTTTTTCCGCCCTCTAAGAATAGAACACTTGACAAGGCTTTTGAGAAACTGGCAGCAGAGAAGGTTCTTTGCTGCTTTTTCATTAGCTAGCAGCTCTCACTAATCTTTGTAATCGTGTGAAGAAAAGCAGTGGAGGTGAAGAGTAGAATAGGATGGTGGTGGTGACTGTTGATGATGGGATGGGGAGAGAGCGAGGAAGGAGGGGCTGAGGGAGGGAAGGAGGGAAGGAGGCGAAGGGAAGGAAGGCGGTGGCTGCCTCCCCTCCTTCGGGGGAAATCCGCCGCCGGCGCGCGCGGCCTCCCCGTCCACGGACGCCTGCTACCGGAGGAAGGAACCCCCCAACCCCCACACCCACACCCACTCCATCCACGCTAATTCACCCACCTCCCACTCACTTTCAACCAACTCCTCTCCTCCCCTACTTCAGTTTTCAAAAGTGCAAACGTCTAAAGGAGACTAGACGAATAGGGAATGATGCTTGCTTGGTTGAAAGGTTAGGATGAATAGGTGAATGAGGCTGTGAGAAGTGGTTGAGAAGAAAGGTGACCGTTGGAAGGGGTAGCTTTGGTGGAGTTGTTGTTGGAGGGTCGAGTAGTGTTGGGGTTGTGAGGAGGGCTGGCGGCGGGGCTGGCGTTGGGGGAGGGGTTGGCGGCCGTGTTGGCGATGTCGTAGAAGCAGTGCTGTTGCTGGGCCTGTGGAGGTGGAGGTCGAGGGAGGGCGGAGGCGGGGTAGAATGAGGTGAGAGTGAGGGCGGTGGGTCCAAGTGCCTCCTTGCCGTCCATCCTCTCCTTCACCTTCCCTCTCAACCACGCCCGCTCCTCAAACCACTAGAGCGCTTTTCCTTCCTTCCCGGACGGCGAGTGGGAGAAGGGGAGGGGATGGGAGGGGGAGAGGGGCTGGGAGGAGCAGGGGGAGGGGGCGGGGGAGAAGAGGGAAGAGAGGAGGAAGGAGGCTGGGGTTGGTGAAGGCTTCTGATCTGCCCCTGGCGGCCTTCCGCGGGAAGGAAAGATGGAGAGGCCTCTGGTGCTTCCAGTCCAGAGGGGGTGGCAGGGGGGAGGGGGGAGGGGGAGACTGGGTGCGGGTGCCCCCGGCGGAAGTGGAGGAGGGAGGCGGTTGGGTGCAGTGAGGGAGAGGAGGGGGGGCCTTGTGGTGATGGGCTGCTGAGGGGGTGGTTGTAGCTGGAGGGTAGGGGACTGGAGGGGGAGGCGATCGGGTCGATAGCGCTTCCGCCGTCGGCAATCACGGTCTCTGCCTCCCTCCTTTCCGCTCTCTGGCCTTCCTTCTCTCTCGCCCTTGATAGGCTCCTCCCCCTCCATCTTTCCGCACCCGGCCTCTTAACCCCAGCCTTCCCCCCTCCATCCTCCGCCTCGGCCCCCCGTGTGCAACAGTATAGGCCCTGTACAGCCGTCGCCCCCCCCCCCCCCTCCAGAGGCTGTTTGTTTGGGGCTTCTTGGATTGCGGCCGGGCGAAAGGGGGAAGGGGGCGTAGAGAGAGACAGCGTTCGTCATTATCAATTCATTAGGCCGACTCCTTTGATCTGCAGCCCCTGGCTCTGGCTCCTTCAGCGGACTCCAAGCACCCCTCATTGAGGAGGGCCATTCTGGGAGCACAACATACACGTGCCTCTTGCATGACGCTCCAAGGTCAAAGGGAGGGCGCCCCTCCCCCCGAACGCAGGAGGGGGAGGGGGCAGGCTCAACAATGGCCAGGGCTAACACCCCCAGCCGTCCCTAAGAGGCTGCTGAGCAGACAATATTTGAGGCGGCTGCAGGACAAGGAGAGAGAGCCTCCCTTGGGCTTATGTCACCGGCCTATTAGGAGGCCCGCTAAGATCATGGCCCCTCTAAGCGCATTTACCGCACCTGCCCTCCCCGGGGCCTCCGTCCACCTCCCTCTTTCCATCTCCCGTCCTCTTCTCCTCTACCCTTAGCCTCAGGCAGGCTATACATGAAACAATGGATTCAACCAAGAGAAACAGCGAGATACTTGATAGAAAGAAAAAGAGGAGAACTTTCTGTTTGCCAAGTATCCGCTTGCCAGCTTTTGCTCTGGATCTGGAGCTGGCTGAAGCCTCTCAAATGGAATGAAGGAGACAAGAACAGCAGCTGAGGCATACGAATGGGAGTGTGGAATAGGTCAGGAGTGGTGGGCGTGGACAAGTGGTACGTGGTGGAAGAGGCATGCCAGGATCCGGAGTCTCCAAACTTTGACCGCGGCTGCTTGTATCCTGAATATCATGGCTTCCAGCATTTTGCTCGTCTCATGTGGCCTACAGGGCTCCGGTTAGAGCTACTTCCTGCTTTGCTTCTTGCTTCATCAATGTTTTTAAAAGGCTTTGAAAAATCCAAAAGAGCAGTTCAAATACCACAGCTCAAAAGCATGATGATATATAAATGCAATACAATAAATGAGTAGAATGATGTGCTAAGGTACCGGAGTTTCGACGAATATGGAACTATGGGAAATGCTAGCAATGCAAGCCTTCTTGGTGCCCTCCAGTTGGCGTCAATAGCAACCGAACTAGCCATTTATGCCATTACACCTGAGCGGATCCAGATTTTCGACATGACCCTCCCCGTCAGAACAACTCGGTCCGATCCATCCAAATTCTCAATTCATACTTGCTTCTTTAGCTAGTTTCATCTCCCTTACGTCGGCTTTATCATCCAATTATCTTGTTTTTACGTTTCCTAGGACAGAGATATGGTTGAAGGTGGTCAATATACTACTCCACTTTTCTGCAAGAATCGGCATTGCTAAGCTTACGCTTGGCGTATTTGTTGAAGCCGACTCCACCGCTGGCCACTACATTTGGCCTTTTGATAGCTCTTTTGCTACGATTTACAGCCAAGCGCTCTATCCTGCTGGTCCATTATGGAAACTCCGCTGCCGATGTTGGTTCCGCACTTCATAAGCATTGAACATGCATCTGAAATATCTTTGCAGGTGATATTGAGCATACTTCGACTGGCTTTTGCTTTGAACACGACGGGCATGGCAATGGATTTCTTGCACAAGCGAGAGCCCTTCGAAAACATACACGAGTTTACCCAGCTGCTGAAGGAGAAGCGAGTTCGATTACAAGTCGGCTCGAAAATGGGATTCGAAATCAAGTAATTTTCATTTTGAAAATTTTCGCTTTTTTTATCCTCGCTTTTGCACACAAACAGAAACCTAAAAAATATACTTCCAAATCACTTGTGCAGGGCTATAAAAAACTCAAAAAATGCGCACATAAAGCGAATTGCTGCTTCCCTGCTGCTGAATCCTCCAGTATATGGCGGGGCACCGGACTTCATTGGCAGGCCAGATATAGTCTATTTCGGTTTGAAATAATCCAAATACCCTTATTCTAAAAATTCTAAATGGTTTTTATTGATTTGGCGGAAGTGACGAAAAATTAGTGCAAGGTCTGCATGCTTGATGATCATTGAAAGTTTAGTTAATAACAGGTGCATTGGATCCAACCTTTGTGCGGACAGCGTGCCTTAAGGAGGCCAAATGGATTCAAGACTACTTTCCTCCGCTCTGGGCTGGCCTCATTTTCCGGTCCTTTGCCTAGCCCATTGAATTCGCTTTAAAATTTGGTCAAACTTTAAAACACCTACTTATTCAAAAAACTAATCCCGTTCAAACACATTAAGACAAAAAATGGGTTTCAGCAAGGGTTCCAGTGCAGAGCTAGAGCGGGCAAATGCTTTCGTGGGCTCCATTGATGCCTTGGCGAGGCGTTATTCTCACCGAAAATCCGATACTGGCCCACCCTGCGTTGTGAGGAACATTTACACTCTTTTACTATCTTTGAGCACAATTTCGTTAAAATTAAGGGACCCGCTGAAAACAGCTACAAGAGCTTGGGAGCAGGATTTGCTCAGGATATCACGCTTCTCTTCATCGTCATACCGCTCCTTTCATCGCTTACTTTTATCGGGGAACTCGTTTACCACAAATTTTTTTCTGTAAAAACTCTCTGCTACAAATCCCTGATCTCATTTCTTTTCCACTATGTCCATTTCCTGGCATGTTTTTGCGGCTCTGGTTAAATATGGCAATGGCATGTAGCAGAAAAAGAAGAGCAAACACAGCCACTCCTGAGGGAGGGTTCCGCGGAATGCAAGGCAATCAAAGGCGTCTGCTGAACCCTCAATTGCCTCCACCTCCTCGGCCAAGAACCCTCAGCCTCCAAACCAAGACGTTCACCAAGGTCACTCCAAGCAATCGCCCCTCAGTTCAGTCTTCTTTTGCCATCGAAATCCGAACCATGTTGGCTCTTTTCCTGCTCGCTGTCCTGGCATCCGGAGCGGTGAAAGGGAAAACGCTGTGCCAAGAGCCAGACCTGCGCAGCATATTCGGCTGCTGTCAAACGTCTGCTGGGTTCCCTTTCTGTCCACTTCCTACACCCTAAGTTGCGTCGTGGCCTGGCCTTTTCCTGCTCGCTGTCCTGGCATCCGGAGCGGTGAAAGGGAAAACGCTGTGCCAAGAGCCAGACCTGCGCAGCATATTCGGCTGCTGTCAAACGTCTGCTGGGTTCCCTTTCTGTCCACTTCCTACACCCTAAGTTGCGTCGTGGCCTGGCCTTTTCCTGCTCGCTGTCCTGGCATCCGGAGCGGTGAAAGGGAAAACGCTGTGCCAAGAGCCAGACCTGCGCAGCATATTCGGCTGCTGTCAAACGTCTGCTGGGTTCCCTTTCTGTCCACTTCCTACACCCTAAGTTGCGTCGTGGCCTGGCCTTTTCCTGCTCGCTGTCCTGGCATCCGGAGCGGTGAAAGGGAAAACGCTGTGCCAAGAGCCAGACCTGCGCAGCATATTCGGCTGCTGTCAAACGTCTGCTGGGTTCCCTTTCTGTCCACTTCCTACACCCTAAGTTGCGTCGTGGCCTGGCCTTTTCCTGCTCGCTGTCCTGGCATCCGGAGCGGTGAAAGGGAAAACGCTGTGCCAAGAGCCAGACCTGCGCAGCATATTTGGCTGCTGTCAAACGTCTGCTGGGTTCCCTTTCTGTCCACTTTCTACGCCCTAAGTTGGGACCAAATGACCTTTCCTGCTAGTGACTGGGTGAGGATTTGAGGGACTGGGTGCTGCACAGAGATGTCTGGTTTGCCAATGGGCGCAAGTATCAGTGCAACATGGGCGTTGCAGAGGGAGCGAGGAAAGGTTCTCTTTCTCTACTCATTCCAACAGTCCGGCGTGACATAAAAAATATTGTAAGTTAATGGGCTGATGGGTAGAACCTACACCCCATGAATATTCCCCCCCCATGGCTTTATCCCCCCCCCCCCATGAATTATCCCCCCCCCCGATGAATTTTGCCGTCCATGAAAGTTTAATTAAATTTAAATTATTTTTTTATTCATTAATATTTAATTTATTGCAAATTTTTGGTCAAAATTCACTCGGTAAATATTGCCCCCCCCATGATTTTTTTTTTTGTGAATTTTAGGTCAAACTGTACTCGGCAAATATTGCCCCCCCCCATGAGTCTAAACCGAGTTAGTCTATACCGTGTTTGTCATGCTACTAGTTAGTGTATACCGCTATATAGGGCATAGCCAACACAAAAACTAAAAGGCTCGTCCTTTCACTGTGGCAGTACCTACTAGTTAGTCCATGTAGTAGGTACTGCCACAGTATGGACCATGGCTCCTAAGCAACTATGGGTAGTACTGCCACAGTATGGACCATGGCTCCTAAGCAACTATGGGTGGTACGGTGGTACTGCCACAGTATTCGCGCATTTTGACTAAGCCTAAGGGGTTGCCGTAAACAGTATCCTACTACTACTCCTCATAGTAGGCAGACTAACTAGTAGCATGACGAACATGGTATAGACTAACTAGTAGGTACTGCCCAACAAGCAACAAAAATCATGGGGGGCAATATTTGCTGAACAAAATGAGAGTGAAATTTCCCTTCAAAACTCATGGGGGGGCGGGTATATTCATGGGGCGCAATATTCATGGGGTGTAAGTTCTACTCATCAGCCAGTTAATGCTGGGTGATAAATGCAGAGGAGCACGATGACGAGTGTTGGCACGGTGGAGACTGGCTTCGCTCCGGGGCTGAGCTGGTGCATGGCACTGCCGCCTATCTTTGCCGCCAAGGCGAGATTCTTCAGGTTATTCTACTA
>JASANA010006490.1:0-10947 GCA_030248095.1 Ptycholaimellus sp. GST1_10
CAGCAAAAAGACTCGTCACAGCTCCACCACCATGGCTGACTATTGCACATTTTAGACATGGCGTTTGCATTGGACCATAGAAATAATACCACCAATAGAATTCTAATATGCTTCATTTTATTTATAGCGTTGCTATGATTTCTGATAGTGTGCAAAATGTAAGATTGAATTAAAAAATATTATAATGACACCCATGTTTGAAAACAAAACAAACAAATGATAGTTTAGGAAGATCTGTGCCCATATCGTATGGCTGGTGGAAAGCAACCCGCCGGCGGACACCTCCGGCGGTTAACTAGCGGCTAATTGTATGGTAGGCGGTGAGTCGGCGGTTTCCGCCGCTTTGTACTATATATAGCCAGCGGAGGTGGTCTGGGGCACCTCTGGCTCCCCGCTGGTGGCCATAACTCTTAATGTTGGATGGATTTGAACAAGATAAACATATCCTCATGCTCAGCACGCAATTTCCTGTTTAATTACACTAGCTATTATCAATTTTGGTGTAAAGTTTGAAATTATTATTTTTTGCACCTCTGGCTCCCCGCCAAGGAGACCGAGTGATGTGCAAGGCCCTTTTTTGCACAGTTTTTGGGTTCTTGAGAAATGTCTGGCGATTCCCTGCATTTTGCAGGTGCCCAGCATTGCTGGCTGGCAAAATGCTGAACCTTATTCACCTGATGGATATGCATGAAGAGGCGGAGGGGCCTAGACAGCAGCGGCGACGTCAACTGGTGAGGAGGGACTACTTCAATGATGCGGAGTGCAGTGAGGAGCAGTTTCTCCTCAAAGTCCGCTTTCACTGGCAGTCGGTCCTTGCCCAGGTGGAGGAGCTCTATCCGGATGAACAGCAAGAGCAAGGCCGCCATGGCGATGCCATCAGCCCACTCCAACGCTGCCTCTGCAGCCTCCTGTTTTTATTCCCTCCCCTTTTCCTGCCATTATATCTTCTCATTCCCTAACATGCTATTACAGATTTCTGGGTCGCCATTGTACCGAGGATGACGTGGCTGACATTATGGGCATTTCTCAGCCAGCATGCCATGATGCCATCCAATATTTTGTTGGACGAGTGTGCGGCAAAAAAGATGTCTGGGCGCGATGGCCGGTTGGGATAGAGTTGGATGCTGTGAAGGTATAGAAAAACATTTGAAAAATCACAAAAAGTGTTGAGGTAATTTAGGGCGTGTTTCGCGATCGCTATGGCCTCCCAGGAGTCGCTGGATCCCAGGACTGCACTCACATCCTCCTCTCAACGCCCTTCAATCAGCAGCGCGACTTCAGAGACCGCCAAGGCCAACTGAGCTTACAAGAAGCTGAATGTGGCCAACGAAGTGGGCTACGAGGAGAGACATGCGGAGGCAATCGCTTCATCCGACACTCTTCGCAACCACAGCCTCTGGACTCAGATGATGACCGTCCCCATCGCCAAGGGCAAGCAGGCAGTGGCGACCGTCTATGAACCTGGAGGAGCTCACGAAGATTATGTCTCTCTGGTTATCACTTTTTCTTTTGTAGGAATAGTATGTTATATTGTGCTCACTAATTGCTTAAACACAAATGAAACAATTTTATGAAAAGGTCTGATCATTCTCAAATTCAGCACTTATGTCTAGGCCACATCAATGCGACACAGCCAGGGTACACGATAAGTGCTATAAGGCTTCCATGCCTCACCCATCTTGGCCTTCAACTCTGGTGTCATATCTTGCTGCTGCCCTGGAGTTGAACAAAGAGAGGTTGAACGATTTTCGAAGAGAGATTGGCTTTTGCGAGAATCACTGAATTTTGTCAATATTTATGCACTCGAATCCACCTCCGGAAGCAAGTAAAGCCTTGTGTCCCCTTAGAAAAATAATGAAGCTCTCATCGAACGCAAATTTTACTGCAGGCGTAACCTACAAGAAAAAGAACCTGTGGCCAAAATAAAATCACAACTATCTATACAGGATTTGCTAAATATTATCCCAAATGACATTCCATTAGCTCAGACTGCTCGAAAGGCAATTAGAAGGTACTATAGCATTTTACATCCAATTAATTTTTCTAGTGAGCCTTCATACAAGGGTCTTAAAGCTGTGCTTAAGAGGCACTTTTTGATAGCAGTCAGAATCGGCCGGTACTAAATTTTTTTACCCCCCCTTTTTTATTGCAGATTCTAAATCTCCATGTATTTTTACGCAACTCCACCAATTTTGGGCGAAAAATATGCATAAATGGACTCGCTACAGCTCCAAACGTGAAGAGAGGTCGTTATTTTGCCAATTTTTGCGTTTCACAGAGTTGTATTCGCAAAACTGGCCATTTCTCTCCAGTTTTACATATTTCTACAGACACCATGGGTATCGATCGAATCCGTAGAGTCTCAGCAATACAGCTATGGCCATGGTTTTGCAAAAAAAATTTACCTCAGGCGAAAAAACTGCCCATTTTTGGTCACTATTAAAAATTGAAATTTCCTATTTTTGCAAAAAACCATCATTTTAAGATAAAAAATGACCAACATTCGCCCAAGCGACGATCATTTTTGCATTTTTCACAAAATTTTGGTTTAGAATCAGCCAAGAAAAGTGGCAAAAAGGGGTGAGCAAAATGAACTACAAGCATTTTACTCCATCCAATTCCTCAAAACGCAAAATTTTCGATCTTACGAAACATTGCGATTTCAGTCTCAAAATTATTTCAAGGACAAGGATAAGTATTTTTTCGACAAATTTAAGAGCATGGAAGGGTTTCGGTGAAAAAAATCAAGTGATAGACGAGTTTTGTTGTGAGTATAAGCTCAAAACCCGCTAAATATAACTAAAAAGGGCCTTTTTGAGGATTTCTTGATTTGTCTACTCTATTTTTCAATATTCTTGGCTGAAAATTCGCCATATTACCTAAATAAGTATAAACAATAGGGGAATGAAAAAAATGGGGTCAAAATTTTTTATAAGCTTAACGCTCCTTTTCATAAGATTCGGACCCCTACCAAAAACCGGAGGCCGATCCCATTAGCTCCGACTTTAGGGTCAAAATTTGGGTGGTCCCATTAGGTCAAAATTTCAGCCGAAATTGATCCCATTAGCTGCGAAAAATTGGTCTCATTAGGATCTACTACGAATTTGAAAAAAGACTACGAATTTGAAATTCGTAGCTGAAATTCGTAGCTACCACTACCTAATGAGATCATTGCTACGAATTTCAGCTGAAATTCGTAGATTTAGGGTCGCACCTCTGGAGGTGCTAATTTCAACTGCATCTTACATTTTGGACACTTATAGTCTATCATGACTTAGTTGTGGTGGTTGACCCCCAAAAAAAACTTAAACTAAAATTAGGCCCTCTTCAACATGGGATAGGTTTTATACGTCCTCATGCAGTTTTAACTACCTAAAACGGATTTCCCTTTTGAGCCCCAAATTTTAAAACCTTTTTCAAATTTGAGCCCAATGATTTTGGAGGCACATGTTGGCTTTACTGAAATGAAAAAAATGAAGTACAAGAAGGTATCTATGGTTGACAACCTATTTACCCTTTTTACCCATTTTACCGTTTTTACCTGGGAACACCCTGATTTTGGACCTAATGATATCGGCCTTTGTTGCCCATCACTGACTGCCTTTTTTTGCCTGCCCACCACTGGTTATTAATTTAAAACCATTTTGTTAGTAATTGATCATTCGATTAGCCAATTAGCAATGCTGATTATTACCATTATGACTGCTGCTTTGATCATACGTAAGCTAAGTTTGTTGCCAGTGGGTATTCTTTGCTGTCGCCAATATTAGCGCAGACAAATTTTAACTCAATGAAAACAGAGCAAAAAAGTAAATTTGTAAAATCAAACTGAAATGTTGATTTTTTCTTTTTTCTTCAGTTCTTCTTCGCAGTCTTCTTATGATGGTAATTTCCTGCATTGATTCTGTATTTGATGTCAATTTGTTGCATTAATTCGTAACATAGCCAATTTTCTGAACAACGATCTGCTTATGAATGACCAGTGTAGTTTTAAGATAGACCAATACCAATGAATAGGACCTGTAAAAATTTTTACTCAAACATTTTTGCTTTTATGGAAATAAACCACAATTGTGTAAAAGCTTGTTTTGATCTGTTTAATGATTGAAAATTCATCAGCTTTGCATGCTGTAGCATTTTAGTCTTGTTTTAATGTACAGTGTATTTATTTGAAAAGACCAAAATAAGCTTTGTAGATGAAGAATCAGCAATTGTTTCAAAATCGTAAGCAATAATAAGAATAGGTCTCATTAGATGCGACACAAAGTCATAGTGCTGAAATATTGAGTGCTGGTTTCACTAGATATCAAAACCTAATGAGACCATTTGCTGCAAATTTCGAGGTCATAAGTTCGACTTTGAAATCGGATCGTCACACCTAATGGGATCGGCCTCGGGTCTTAAAGGGAATCAACGAGGGGATAAATGTAGGTCCGCAACGCATACAAGATTGGCGTGCTTTGTAAATAGAATCTGATTGGTGGAGAAGAGAGGATTCGTCCAATGAGAGTTGAGGGCTATGCTGACTCAATGAAGCCAAGTCAGCAATCCAGAATGCATATAGAACAAAATGGCAATCGAAGCGTTCGTTATTTTCATTGTTTTGAATGCTCACAGATATGCAAGGCCAGTTACCAGGCAAACAGAACAACCGGAACAATCTGGAAGTTGCCTCGCGAGCGGTTTGAATAAAACTTATTGATTAGTGCTTGCAAATAGCTGAAAAATTTCAGACGACTCGTGCGCTGAGCAAAGTCTCGAATGCTTTGTGAAAACTGCCATCAACACGAAGCTAGAAAGAACATGCGACGACGGACCACTTGTTACGCTTTTGGATTTTGGAAATGAAGAGGCAGTCTCCCATCATAACGAGAAAGTCAATGTTGGGGCAGAAAATAAGGCTGATTTGTTTCTAAGCAGAGGGGCTGGCATGTTCAATTGGCGGAAACTAAAGTTAGATCGATTGGCTGTTTGTAATAAACACAAAAGCCTGCTTGAAAGCAACAGTCCTTACGAGACAGAGAAACGAAAAAATATACTGGTGCAAAAAACAAAAACAAGAAAGCAACAGCGACTTAGAGGCTTTCATTGCTCTCTGTCCTCCCAACTTCCAGGAATTCACATTGATGAAACCGTGTATGCAGACAAAGGGTACCTGTCAAAAGAGGGATCAAGAGCCCTACTACAGGTGAAGCAAGCGTTTGTTCCTATGGGAACACCAATCTGCACTGCATATAGTAATCTTATAAATCAGTTTATTGGTGAGATGAACCAAAGATGGGGAAGCCAGCCGTCAGAGTCTCTTGTCGAGTCTCAGGCAAGCTATCAAATCTCAAGCCAATCAGACGGTGAAGAAGTACAGATGGAGCGAGCATCAGTGGAGCATGATATTCAAGAACTGGGGAAAAAATTGGAGCACCAATTCCAATTATGAAACAAAATGATTGGGAAATAAGTTCTAATGACTTCAAGCAAAGACGCACAAGAGAATTTTTCAGATTCATTTCAAAGCTTTCTGACCTAATCTATCGTGGCCAAGGAGCAAAAGTGATGTCGGACACCATGAATAAATACTATAAGTGCGAAAGAAATCCACAGGTAAACGCTGACTACCACAAGCTCTTGGTTAAAGTGGCAAACATGTGGAACAATGCATCTCAACCCATCGAAAAAAGAAGAGCATTGTCGTTAGTAGCACCACATGTCACATACACAGTTCTTCAAAAGTACATCCCGAATCTCAGCTATTGGTATTTTACGGGCGCTCGAAAATATGCTGCACTTTGGGGCCCTGGTGTGCTAGGCCGTGAACGCAGAATCAAGCGACAGCGCTGGACCTTTGAAAAAGTAGCCTGCTTTGTTGACTGGATAGTCTCAAGCGGAGGCTTTGTTTATGACTTACCCTTTGGCTACTCTTTCTCCAAACGAGACGATGGAACAACTGTAGAGCTTCCAGCTCTGATGCGATCAATAGATGCAAGCAGAATCATATTCACCTACGAAAAACATCTCAAAGAATATGATCAAGTTCAAAGCCTTGGAATGTCACATTCAACATACAGAGCAATCCTGAAACGCTGCAAAGCTCTACAACGAAAAAATGTTCATGGTCTGGACTACTACACCAAAGATGCGTTAGATGCATTTGAGGACCTTGAATCCTTGTTTGGAAAAGCGCTCAGTGGCCCAGAAGGGGAGGTAAACAGCAACTACGTTGAATTGAAACCACTTCATGAAAAGCTTAGACAGAGTAAAAACTACCTGTGGGTTAACTACAAATTGCATGTGAAAAGAAAATCACAGGTCCCAGACCATTGCATGGCATGGGCATTGAGTGATACACGCAATGCTCAATTCAGGTCACAGTGCTGCCATGATCACAACTGGAGATGTGAAGACTGTGAAAACTTGAGAACAACGCTTGAAGAACTTCAAGAAGTAGTCAATATCATCCCAGAAGAAGAACAATCAAAAAGCCAAGCTATTTATGAAAATGCCAAGGGAACTATTATGAAATACAAGGCCCATCAACTGCGAACAGTCAATCAGGAGAGAGCACGGTCAGATATCATAGAAAAGCTGGGTTTTGATGAAGTTCACATAACTGTGGACTGGGCTATGAAACATCTCCCAATTGGAGCAAGAGAAACCCAAGCAGAGTGGTTCGGAAAAAGAGGTGTTAGTTGGTTTATAGCTGTGGTTCTAAAGAGAATGGAAGGGCACCCTCATCAGCTTCCTTACTTCAATGGCATCAAATCAGAATTCTTAGAACGTGTTTACGTATATGTCCTGCCCAGTTCTAAGCAAAATGGTGAAGAGGTAGCTGCAATACTAAACCACCTTGTTGCCCAACTAAAAGATGACCTACACAGTCATATGCTCGACTCACCCCTAAATAACATTTATTTGCGGTCAGATAAAGCTGGCTGCTTTCACAACTCAATGCTTTTCCACAGTTTAGACGAAATCAGCAAAATTCATTCAGTAAGAATCAAACGATGGGATTTCAGTGAGCCCCAAAGTGGAAAATCTAGTTGTGATCGAAATGCAGCTAGAATAAAGCGGAATATACGAAGAGCAGTCAATGAAGGGGGAAACTGTCGAACATCAATTGAGTTTGTTCGATGCATTACAAACTCAGAAACAACATTTGCTGGCCTAAAAGGTGTTGTCACTGTGCTAGGTCAAATAATAATACCCCCCAGATTGTCAGCCCTGCCAAACACACTATAAGTGGTGTTTCAAAACTCAATAATTTTGAGTTCACAGAAACTGGAATCAGGGCTTGGAGAGCATATGGAATCGGCGAAGGTGAATTCCACCCATACACTGAGTGGATCGGTCGCAAGTACCCTATAAATGGGTTTCATGTTGCACAACACCCAGAAAATGGCAGACCAGAAGTTTGGTATGAAAATCAACCAAGAACATATCCAAGTGTCCCTTACAGATACTGGCGACAAGTTCTCACTACCCTGGAGAAAAGGGGCATTGCTCTAAGAAATCAACAAGAAAAAGAAGAATGGTCTACACTTCAAAATGAGCTGAGCAATGAAGAGGCCGAGCAAACTACTACTACAAGGAGCGCTGCTATCCCAAAAATAAGGCTCAAATTGAACAGAGAAATGGGGCAATGCTCAAGGGAGGAAGGTTCCAGTGAAACATCAACAACTGACAGTGAAAGCCTACTACCAACTCGAATAAAACGTTCCAACGCAGAATCATGTGAAGCTCACACAGAAAACAACAGTCCTTTTGAACCAGATGTTCCCAAAGTATTTTCCTGTCCTGAAAGTAGCTGCACCTCATCATATTTCAGCGAACGTTGGCTTGATCATCATATAAATTTTGGCCAACACAAATTTGAACCAGACACCAAATCGCTGAGAGATCATGCACTAAGTCTGTACCAAAATATGGCAGACAACCGTGGTCTTCATCCACTTAGTCTGAAAGGCTCAGAAGGCATGGTTGTGCCAGCAGAATCAAACACTGAACGTCTAGCCCAGGGATGGGCACTTGCGTTACCATCACCGCGAATTCACTTCTCGGAATCTCAGCAAAACTTCCTTCAACAAATTTTTTGGAACGGCGAAAATACTGGGTTCCCAGGATTTTTCCATTCAATATAATTTTCATATTTTCAATTTTAGCAGGAAAGCTGATCCTATTGCAACAGCTTTGCGAATGCGAGACAAATTTGAGCCACCTGACTGGCTCAAAGCATCCCAAATTCAGTCCTTCTTCAGTACATTCGCATCACAAGTTCGCCAGAAGTAAGCTCGTTTCTGATTTAGACTCAAAATTTCCTAACTTGACTTTGAGGTCGCTGAGTGAGACAAATATTGCTGAAACACGGAATGCGGCGGCTTCTTCATTGCCTGACATAGATCCCGATGAAAGCCTTTTAGAGCCCAACAGGGATATTGTGTGGTCCCATCTAGAACACTCTTTCTATACTGAGGCCCTAGAGGCGGCTCGCAATTCTGACGAGCAGGAGTGATTACTGCCTGTTTGAATGATCATTTTCATATAAAATCTTTTTCTGACTCGCGATTGGTGGCCCTAAAGAGGCCCGTTGGGTTGATGGTCTTCTTATTTATGGCTTTAGGCTGCCGTGATGTTGTGGTGGGTGGGGCGACCGATGATGCGGCAGACGAAGTCGCCGACACCACGGAGGACGCGCGGAGTGCCGCGGAGGAGGTCGCGAGCAAGCTCCGGGACCACTTGGGCCGCCAACTCCGGGGCCAGCTCCAGGGTGCGCTGCCAGTTGGCGGCCTGGACGGAGCTGAGGTAGCCGGCGTAGACGAGGAGGGAGATGGCGAGGAGGAGGGCGGTGACGAGGGCGGCGATGACGAGCCAGATCCAGGGGGGCACTTCCGCTGTGCAGGTCGCGGCCTGCAGCACTCGATAGCCCCCTAGATCGTAGTGCACCCCGCTTTCTTTCAACTCCTCCATCAGTCCCGGTGGCACCACGACTTGACCCATTGGTGACGGTCTTGCGCTTGGCGTGCTTGCAGTAATTGCAATTGGAATTGAGCTTTGCGTTGACTGTGAGGTTCAGCTAGAGGTGTCGTGCAATAATGGCTAGCGCGCAATAATTCATTTGTTTGTGTTAACCCCCATGAGGTTTAAGAGGCAGTTTCAGAAAGTACCTTGATTGAGCTTGAATCGAAAACCCCACCAAAACAAATTTTTGACCCCTTTTTTTTCTCACCAGCTAAATATTTTCCATTTTGTCTAGATATTCTTGTTTCCAGCCAAAAATATTGAGAAAGGTAGAAGAAAAGGCTTAAAAAGCTTCAAAAAAATCAATTTTTCGTAAAATTTAAGATTTTGAGATCTTACGCGAATCATACCCACTCTAAAGTCTAGGATTTTACCTAAAAATTTTCCTTGCACGATAAGTTGCGACATAATGTGGGTGATACTGCGTATAAAACAGGTTTTGAGACTGAAATCGCAATGTTTTGTTAGATCGAAAATTTTGCGTTTTGAGGAATTGGATGGAGTAAAATGCTTGGAGTCCTTCCTCCCCCCCCCTTTTTGCCACTTTTCTTGGCTGATTCTAGACCAAAATTTTGTGAAAAATGCAAAAATGATAGTCGTTTGGGCGAATGTTGGTCATTTTTTACCTGAAAATGATGATTTTTTTGCAAAAATAGGAAATTTTAATTTTTGAAAAGTGCCCAAATAAGGGCAATTTTTTCGCCTGGGCTATGTTTTTTGCAAAACCATGGTCATGGCCTCATTGCTGAGACTCTACGGATTCGATCGATACCCAAAATGTCTGTATAAATTTGCAAAATAGAGGAGAAATGGCCAGTTTTATCAGTCAGTCAGCCTCCATCAGTCCCGGTGGCACCACGACTTGACCCATTGGTGACGGTCTTGCGCTTGGCGTGCTTGCAGTAATTGCAATTGGAATTGAGCTTTGCGTTGACTGTGAGCTTCAGCTAGAGGTGTTGTGCAATAATGGCTAGCGCGCAATAATTCATTTGTTTGCGTTAACCCCCATGAGGTTTAAGAGGCAGTTTCGAAAAGTACCTTGATTGAGCTTGAATCGAAAACCCCCCCAAAACAAATTTTTTACCTCATTTTTTTTCTCACCAGCTAAATATTTTCCATTTTGTCTAGATATTCTTGTTTCCAGCCAAAAATATTGAGAAAGGTAGAAGAAAAGGCTTAAAAAGCTTCAAAAAAGCTAATTTTTCATAAAATTTAAGATTTTGAGATCTTACCTAATCATACCCACTCTAAAATCTAGGATATAACCTAAAAATTTTCCTTGCACTATAAGTTGCGACATCCTGTGCGTCATACTGCCTATAAAACGATTTTAGAGACGAATCGCAATCTTTCGTTAGATCAAAAATTTTGCGTTTTGAGGAATTGGATGGAGTAAAATGCTTGTAGTTCATTCTGCTCACCCCTTTTTGCCACTTTTCTTGGCTGATTCTAGACCAAATTTTGTGAAAAATGCAAAAATGATAGTCGTTTGGGCGAATGTTTGTCATTTTTTACCTTAAAATGATGATTTTTTTGCAAAAATAGGAAATTTTAATTTTTCTCTAAAAGTGCCCAAAAAGGGCATTTTTTTCGCTGGGCTAAGTTTTTTGCAAAACCATGGTCATGGCCGCATTGCTGAGACTTACAACGGATTCGATTGATACCCATAATGTCTGTATAAATTTGCAAAATAGAGGAGAAATGGCCAGTTTTATTAACACAACTCAATGAAACGCGAAAATTGCCAAAATTTCTACCTTTTTTCACGTTTGGAGCTGTACCGAGCCCAATTTTACATATTTTTCGCTCAAACTTGGTGAAGTTACAAAAATTGTATGGAGATTCAGATTCTGCCAAAAAAGAGGGGTAAAAAAATTTAGTTCCGGCCCCATTTGTAGGATTTGCACTCCTACCAAAAACCGCCTCTTAAGCATAATC